>PVJD01009098.1:0-66176 GCA_004026545.1 Mormoops blainvillei | reverse complement strand
AGAAAACATCATGATCCTTGAGACTTTTTAAAAATTAGTTCAAATTATATCTTTAATTACCCACATGCATTGCATATTACTTTAGTGAGCTTTAATTTAGCTGACCTCTGAAGTGAAAAAGAAATTTGGTTTAATTACTGGAATAGTTCAACCAGATGACACACCCACACACAAAGAATAACCCTCTTAACTGATTTAAAAATTAAGTTGCTTACTTCTTTCAGAATTGAGCAATGAATATTCTCATATGAAATCTATGTGGGTGATATTGACATATTTGATTCGATGTGAAGTCTTGCTACTTATGTTGGGTGAGTGAAACTACTGAGAAAATCAATATCACTTATATGCTATTCAATGAACTGATTAACATCAAAGACACATTGCTTAGTGAATGACTAAATATATATGAAAAATAAGTGCAAGTAACAGATTTTATCTGAAAGATTTTACTCTTCTCATGTGACAAGCTGCTAGTAGACAATTGCGAGCATTATTCTAAAAGGTCAGCGAGGTGAGGACTCCAAGGTTTGTAACTCTGTGGGCCTCTTGGCTTTCCCCTTAGGATCACAAAAGGACTGTAGGGCTGCAGCAACTCTAAATACTACCTATTTATTCCATGTTTATCACAGAGAGAGTGGTCCCAGTGAGAGTGGAAGTACTCCAATTGACATTCTGTGCTCTTTTTAGAAAGTAAAAAGTTTCTCAAAAACTTCTAACAGATACTGCTCATACTGTATTGGCAAGAACTACATCAAAGCCTCACTTGGATAGTATTATCTGGCCTTTCAGAGACCAAAGAAACTCTTCACAATAACGCAATTATATCTCAGCCTTAATAAGATCACAAAAAGAGAAAACCGTCACGGAGGTGAACACAGAGAGTGACCCTCTATGCGAATGGATGTGATGTAATGTATATATACACGCCTTTATTAACTATTTTATAAATCTTGATGTTTTATTGGATTATTTCTCCAATTATTCTTTCAACTTAGTTTTAATGTGTAAAATTGCCACATATATTATTTCCTTTTTGACCTTATAGTTGTAAAGGGAGGAACTCTCCCCTGGAAATGGGGGAGGAGTTGGAAGGTGCAAGGGGGGTCACGTGAGCGGCAGGTGCAGTGTGGCTGCTGAGTTGCTAAACCAGCACAGGTCATCCTGGCAACCAGGGTGACGCGCACTGGCTGCGCAGGAGATCCTGGGGGAGACTTTAAAAGAAAAGCCATGGAGCCACCACTCTGTTGGGTTTTTCCCTCCTTCCTAGCCCACGGAGGCTGGAGTTCCTGAGATCCGGGCCTTAGGGACTGCGCGGTCTAAAACATTCCCAGCCCACCCACTCCCACCCCCCGCCGAACATTCCAGGGCTGCCCAGGAGCACAGTGGGCTACAGTAAGAGGGGCGAGGAGGAGACTCCACGGTGGTCTCAGGGAGCATGGCCAGGAGACAGGCCCCACACCCCTCCCCAACATGGGAGGCCAAGGTGGCAGCTGTCTACCCGCAGCCCACTCCTGCAGCACATGCCCAGCAAGCCCCACTCTCTTTCCACAAAAGGGAAGCTGCAGCGGCTGCCGCCTGCTTGCCGTCCATGCCAATGCAGGCCTGTCAATGACACCTCCAGTGTGGCTGGGGGACAGGATAGCTTGCCATCTTCGTGCTCCTCCAGCAGGAGGCTGGAGAATGGCGGTTCCTGCTATAGCTGCCCATCTGCTGGTGGGAGCGGTAGGTGCTGGGATTGCTTGGGTTTAAACCCCACACTGTTAGAAGCCAGTTCCTTGAAGGCAGGGTCCCACGCTGGGATGCTGGGATGCGTGCCTCGCCAGACTCCAGCCCTTGACTCTAAGACCCAGTGCAGCATGGCACATGGATCCTGGGCTCCTTCTTCCCTGTTGCCTGGAGAGTGGCACACAGAGACTGACAGCAGGGCACCGAGTCATGAGCTGGGAAGTTCCTTGCATGGAGCTTGCCTTGTAGGACCCACAAGTACATACTTCAAAGAGGATGGAGAGCTGTTTACATGGCTGGCTTAAGTTCCAAAAGGACAAATAAGCAATAACAGAGAACTTCTGAGTTTGGTTTCAGACTTCAGTCTTCTTGGGGTTGACTGGTGTGCTCTGTATTGCAAATGAAGTTGGCTCCGAATGTTTCTAGCCTCTCAAATCCGATTTCCTGTTCATAAAAACCTGTTTCCTGAAAAACAAATCTTTGTTGTGTGTTTATACGGTGACAAGTGATGGGACCCCATGATGCCCAGTTATAATAGGTCATGAATTTGACCCAGTAGGGCAGAAGACAGTAAAAGCCCAGAGAAGTGGCAAGAATTTCCTAAATTTTTAGAAATTTCCTAAATTTTAAGGTAACAACACAGCCCAATATGGATTATAGGAGCAATGTGCATTTTTAGTCAATGACAAAATAGAATCTATTTTTCTAGATGGTCACATTAGGGAATCACTTATGATTCGTTATTGTTTTTCCAAGAAAATTTAGTTTGTGAAATATCATTTAGGTTAATACTCTTTGATGCCACATTCCAAATAAGGTGTCTCTAACAAAGCATTTATTTTCATGAAACTTTTTAAATGCTTTATTCAATCTTAATTAGCATAATTATACTCAGTTGAATACATGGAATCCCTTTGCAACAATATCTAGAATTATGATTCTAACACTATCTTGTAAGCTAAATTTGTCATAACTAAAAAAAAAATTGAGTAAAGGAGTTAATAATTCAGTCAGTAAGTTCAGGGTAAATAAGAAAGCAAAATAAAATGGGAAAATTTATTTAAAATCTATAGCAACATACTTCATATATATGGGTCTGATTAATCTTATTCCATCATAGACCAAGAGTTAAATCACTATATTATATACAATTATATTGCATATAGTGGGAAAAACTGCTGTTAGATTTAATATTTCAATAGCAACTTAATAACAAAACTAGAAAAATATGTTAAATTATTTTAATGGTGATGAATTCTGGATCAATTCAATTATAGTAGCTGTTCAGTAAGTGCAGCACCAGAGAAAGATAAGGAAAGGAATTAGATAAATATTCAGACAAATATAACCACACAGGAATATTGGTGAGTCTTACATCAAAATAAATAAAATTTAGATATTCCTATCTTTAAGGAAAAAGAAAAACAACTAGGTAAACTATTATATTACAAAGTGAGGGACCGATATGGCCTTTCTATTGTGAAAAATTGTGAGAATATAAGATTCCCAAACAGAGATAACTGCATGTGTTTATTTTAAATGGTGTTATCTGTCTGTCCTGAAAAACAAAAAAAACAACAACACCCTTTCACCTTTTAAAGGAGCCAGAAAAAAAAAAAAACATCCGTTTTCTATATGTGCCATCCTGTACTATTTTTTCTGTTCTAGAACTGTAGCACTTTTCTTTACACTCATTTAAAATTAAATCATATATAATTTTTCAAGAATTTTCTCAGAAGTTGTATGTGTTTATTCAGTTTCTTTTAATCTCCCAAGAAAATAGTCATATTTATATCTCTCACTCCAGAGAATACAATAACATATATACATTTGTTTTCTATAATGAAATGTATGCTATGTCTTTGTATTCAGAGGACACATTGTTAAACCCAAATAGAAAAGAGCATTAAAAAAAAAAGAAAAAACAATTTCACTGATCTTCCTCCTCTGTGAATAAAGCCATTTAGGTAAGGAACAGAAATCAAGATATGTTCACCCTCATGTGAACACTTTATTTTGTTTTACTTTTACTTTTCTTACCTATTTTGTGTACTTTTTCAAGGTAGAACAACATGGTAGCTATTAAAAGTGTGTCAAAATGTCACATAATCCTGCAATTAAAGCATTATGACTTAAATGAAAAGCAGCATCCAGGAAACTATTTGGTTTCATGATACTTCAAATCATCTTATGTGCTAAAGGAAGCATGAAAAGAACAGCTGCTTGACCCCAGAAATTCTGGAAGAAATGTTTATGTTCATGGTAGATTAACAGTGGTTACATGTAATTGAATATGGTGAACAGATGAGAGTATTTTCTTCGCTGTAAGATGCATTATGTCTTGAAATATTTTGTAAGACAACAGTCTGGAGAAACGTAAAGATGGAACAGGCTTCAGAAAGTCTAAAACCTAACAAATTTTAGTTTTAAAGAAAATATAGAAGAGAGAATGAGACTGAAAACACCAGGGCAGTATAAAATGGAGGATATGAACAAAGTGAAATGAAAGCAGAATATAGGTCACATCCATTTTGTGACTCTATTTTTAATGCACCACTGGCCAGCAATTTTACATAATGATATTAAAAATTGAAGTAAAATTTACTTTTAGGATACTTTTATTCATTATTATGGTTTTCCTGGCAAGAAGATAATTATGACACACATATGTGATACCTTTTTTGCTACTATTTAGAATAATTATTATAAATGATAATGCATCTGAAACTTTTAACCTATATTTCTCATACCCTGCATTAAGTTTAGCTTTCATTATAACCTACTGATTAGACTTTCGATGAGAAAAAAAAAATCAACGCATTCAACAAGTCCTATGTTTGTAGTATCACCAGACAAAATTTAAGACATTTCACATTTATTTATCTGAGACAAAAACATGCGGCTACATTAGATACAGCCTCACATGGCCAAGAAGTGTTCAGGAGTAGAAATAGATACTGCTATAATGTATTATACAATGTGCAATAACTGATCAAGATTCCCAGACTATAACAAAGACCTATATATCTCATTAAACAAAATGTTCAATGAGACTCGCTCTAACTTCTTTTCTTTCCTTTTTTATATGATTACAAAGAAAGAAAAAACATATAGCTATTTAAGCACCACTGGCCACTTGCCACATGCACACAAAGTACACGCCTATATGCACACATATGCACACACATGCGCATACATTAGCTAAGTATGACACTGAATGGAACTTATTTACAGCAAAACCATAACATTCCCTATCATATGAAAGATTCCTAAGCTCCATGTGAGAGTAAATTGTAAAAGCAATTCCCTATAGGCTTTATTAGCTGAATTCATGTCTGGATTTACTCCTTGGTTGTTTTCTCTCTACATGGAGCTGCTTCGATGGGATGTTTCATTTACATAATCAAAGATTCCTACGGCTCAGTTCTACACTAAGAACAGCTCTACGGGGATGTGCAAAAGTGCAGAGCATATAAACAGAGAGGTAAATAACAGAGAAAAACAAGTCTAAATTCTCCTAAATTTTGCCATTAACACTAATTGGAAAGAACACACACGCATATTCCACTCCTTCATGCCATGACCAAATTTCTCTGTGACTTCCTGGGTAGCAAGTATGACTGAATGAGATAGACCTGGTCCTGAAGCCACTGATTTCAGTTCCTGGCCAGACCGTTTGGTCTGTGAATATAAAGAAATTATTTAAACTTATTAATATCACACATTTAAATGATCTCCCAATAACATTATTTCCATTTAATCATCAGTGAAATTCTGTTTTGGTATTACTTGTCTCTATTTTACATTTGAGAGAATCAAATTCCAAATTAGGTATGCAAACCGACTGTGATCCTACATCAAACAAGTGATACATCTAGTAGTGAGGCAACTTATCCATGTTCCTTAGTTAACACTGCAGTTCTAGTTTTTTTATAAATTTGATTTTGTAATGACTTATTTTTCACACACAGGGAAGGGAGGCTTAGAGTTTTACAAAGCTTCTTTAAGTTTTAAGTGTGAGAAGATATTGATACATCATGATCCATAATATTTAGCAACTCTGTAAGCACATTCTTTTTATTAGCCTACAGAGGAAGATGTCTGCTTATGAATGTCAGCAGTGACTCTATATGAAAAACTGCAATCTTTTACTAATAATGGTCCTATGCACCAGTATTTCCTTGTATCAGATGAAGTAAAGTTTACAAAAGAACTAAATTACTTCCCCTTACCCTTCACTCTACTCACAGGCGACGCTCCTTTGGAAATGGCTATCTGGCCTGTATGGAACACAGGAACGAAAAAGGAAAATATGGCCCTGACTCATGCGGCTCAGTCGGCTGGGTGTTACTGCAAACCAAAATGTCACCGGTTTGATTCCTGGTTAGGGAACATGCCTGGGTTGAGGGCCAGGTACCTGGAGTTGCAAGAGGCAAGCAGCAGATATTTCTCTCACCCACATCAATGTTTCTCTCCTTCTCTTTCTCTCTCTCTTCCCCACTCTATAAAAACAAATAAATAAAATCTTTTAAAAATTAAAAATTAAGGAAAAAAAACAGAATGGAGAGAGAAGTTGAGTGGAATGAACAACCAGCTACCAAGCACTGCCCAATCTCCCAGATGTGCATCTCTTCGTCTTCGTAAGTCCCATTGGGCCCCATGGCTGCCGCAGATCTTGCCTCAGTACAGAAAGTACAATGGAATAGTTTAAACCTTGGTTTTGCTTTTACTGAAAGATTAGGGAAGATTACAATATTAAAAAAGACATATTCAATTTGGGTTGTGTTTCCACATGAAGGCTTTGAATAAGAGGACCATTAACCTTCAGAATTTTACTTTTCTGGCATGAAAGGGCACTTGTACTGAACGAGCTTGTGTCATGTTGTTGATTTTGTGCCAGAGGGGTCGAGATTGATCTCAGCAAGCCCTGTGCCTTTATCTTAACCGGTGGCAATGCTCTTTCAAAACCCCAGAATATATCTAGTTTACTGTGAGCCCTAAGCTTTATCCTATTAACCTTTAACGAAATCAATGAATCATAAAGTTCTGAAATTATTGCCACAAAGAAACTATTTTATACCTAAAGCTATTATAAATCCATGTATCATTCTTGTTGACATAAAAAATTATTTTTGTGTATCCCTAACATGTGAATATTTAATAAATGCACAGAAGAATAATTTATCTTTAAGCCATCTGGGTCTCAAATGTTACCCAAATAAGTATTTCTTTTTTATCTTCTTTTAAGTTTTTAAAATAATTTTGTATTAATGCATTTTATCAAGACATAGCTCTGAAAAAGTTGATGTTTGAGTAAAACTTATTTATGAAACAGAGCAAAATTAATCCACCCTTGATATTAAAAATAGATTATTAAATGTAAGTATAAAATACTGATAAAAACTTGAGAAAATATACCAATAAGTGAGTCCTCTATTTATCCTGTTGGGGATTGCTTATTTAATATAGAGGTTAGTTTACATGGTCTCCCTGCTGTGCTTGGTTTGATAAGTTCCTTTCTTAGGATTAGATCTTTTATATTTTAGTTTTAATATTTTTATATGTGGTTTCTTCATCTTCATATAAGAATAATCATACTATGTTTCTTCATTGGGGGGGCATGGATTAAATAAAGTATTATATAAGAAACTAAATTGCACTGAAAGCACATTAGGTATGCAATTTCTTCTAGTGTCTTTTCCATTCTCACATGTGTTTGAAAGTTTAAAAGAAGCAGAGACAAAGCAGCCAGAGGAGAGCTTGTTGGGGTGATGGAAATATTCTGAAACTACGGTTTCACAATTCTGTAAACTTTAAATCACTGAATTTCAGGTAAGCGTAAGTGTACATTTGCTTGCAATGAGTGATTTTTATGGTATATAAAATTATACCTCAAAAAAACTGAAAAAAACAAACAAACTATGGGATCAGAGGTGGGAATGTACACATAAAGCAAGTTTGGCAATATATTGATACTTATTGAAGCTGGACCATGGGTAATGGGATTTTATTACACTTTTTATTGTATATATGTTTTAAAATTTTCAAACATATATAAATTAAATTAAAATTCCTTTATTAAGACAAAAAAATGTTTGCTCAGTGTTCCCAGTTTCTTCCTCCCCAGTCATCTAACACTTATAACTCCCAATAAATTCACGTAGTATTAATTTCCTCCTTATTTTATGTTTGTTTAGTGATGTTCCCTAAATCAGTAATGATTCTTTTTAAAACATGAGTAGTCTTCATTTCTGAATAGTTTACTCTCACCTATTTCTCATTCCATTCAATTACATGCATGCCACACTCAGATTACAAATACCTAATTACCTAATAAATTTTTTATTTTATATATGAATCTAAGGATTTCTTTATGACAACTGCCATGGTATTTAACTTTGATTAGCAACTGTAAAAAGAAGATAAAAAGAAGGGGGTTTGAAGAAACAGACACTTGTCACTAGAGTTGCAACAGATTTTTAGTTCAGCTTGCAAAAACAACCCTACCTCCATATACGGATATACGTATATGCGTACCTCCATAAAAGTTTCACTTTTTTCTAAACTATCATAGAGGTTCTAGTCAGAGTTCAGGTAGGGGAGCAGAGACAATATATGTAAGCAAGGACTTATAAAAATTAAACCCTGCAAAACAATGAGGGAAGCTGTGGAATGAAGAGCCACAGAGAAACTGGACCTGAATTTTTCCTGGAGCATTGAAATGAAGGAGTAGAAGTTTACTCCAAGCTTACAGGAGAATAGGAGAAACAAACACATCAAATCCTAAAATTTTACCTGGCACTTTCCCTGTGTTTTACTCTGTTTTCTAATATTACCTCCTCAGGAAAGTATCAGGTTTCTTGATAATAGCATCTAACATCGACCCCGTCACAGTCATTATCTTTTACATATTCAGCCTTATTTTAAATAAAAGGCACTATATCCATGTGAAATGATAGGTTTATTTTCTTACTTGAGGAAAACTCCACAATAATTAAGCTCTTCATGAGACAGGACTCCTTACATGTATTTGTTTTCCGTATAACTTGTGCCCAGAATGGTACCTGTAACTGTCAGAGAACAATTAATGATGTTTAACATCACATCTTTGAAAAAACTATAGATATGCATGACTTACATCACAACAAGAAAAGGGAAACCCTATATTCTAACAGTGAAGAGGTAGCTGAAAACTGGAATTTATCAAATCAGGTAACCAAGATAAATGATTTGCATTAACTTTTCAGAAATAGGGAAAAGGCATTGGTTCATGAAAGTTCGGGAGTGAGATTTTAGAAAGCCATAGAAAAATGAAATGTGAAGTGTTCTGCGTTAAGTGACAGGATGAATAGTAAAACTCTTCTTAATGGAGAAAAGATTTTTTTTTCTTTTAAACATCATTACTAAGGAAAAATTGACCTACAGTAAATCATGTATTTTACTGTATAAAAATTATAGTACAATAAACGAATAAAAACAGCAAATAAAAGAAGTATTCCATTGGCAATAAAATCAAGAATTTGCCTCTGTTACTTGTAATTAGCCAGATTTTTAAAAACCATACATCAATCGACAGCATCTTGAGTCTGAGGCTGCATTCTTTTGCCAATGACTTCCCTGATGAACAGGTTATTAATAAGTTTGTAGAAAAAATTTGATGACAACTTTAAGCATATCTGGTTTAAAGTACAAATATCAAGCTTATTCCTATGTATTAGGAAATGAACAATTTTTTAAAATACACATGGAGCACATGCAATAGTCACTCTATATTGAGCCATTATGCACACTTTAAATTATTTACCAAAGTATATCTTACAAACCGTATCTAACTATACTTCATTAAGCCAAAAATAAAAAATATATATAAATAATAAGATTTCATCTTGCTTGCAAAGGCATTTTTGTTATTCTAGGACTGAACTATGATGAAAATATTATTTAAATGAAAAAATAAGTTATAATTTTAAGTAAAAAAAGGAAATTTTATAGAAA
Source organism: Mormoops blainvillei (assembly GCA_004026545.1). NCBI lineage: Eukaryota > Metazoa > Chordata > Mammalia > Chiroptera > Mormoopidae > Mormoops > Mormoops blainvillei. Next base: position 56,453 of record PVJD01009098.1, on the reverse strand, counting down.
TGGAATACTTACAAAAATATTTTAAAGTAAACTCTCAATTCTTCTCATTGTTTTTATTTAAATAATGCTTAATATAATGATGAATTCTGGTGCCAGAGCAACACAAACATGTTCTACTTCATCATATCTTCTTTCATATTTTTATAATCTGATAATCTGTATGTAAATTGCTTAATTAGTTTTTTTTAAACCTGATAGTTTACTATTCAATTCTAGAAAAGGCATTGAATTCTCACTGTGTTAAAAAGAAAACAAAATAAATGGTGCCATATACTGATAAAAATAAGATGAAACAAAGCCTTGACTCTCAAGAAATATACTGTCTTCTTTCAGTATGAGCAATTATACCAGAAATTATAATAATACAACAATAATAATATAGTAACAATAATTTTAGTAGCTCCTATGATAAATGAAAACCCATAATGTGGTGAAATCATAGATTATAGGCACTATATAAATACATTGGATAATAAAGTACTTATGTCACCAACATTTAAATAAATATCAGTAGAAAATAGAATATGTATAACTCCCACATATTAAATACATTCCCTCATTTTCTTTTTCTTCTTCTTCTTCTTTTTTTTTTTGCAGATAACTTACTAAGCAGAAAGAGAGAAACAAAGCCCTAGTATAGAGAGGTGTTATGGGATGTTTTTTGGTTCTTTCTCTCACCAGTTCTTCTATTTTTCATTTTTCTACCATGAGTCCTCTTACAGTTCCCTCGAAGGGAATATAGACATACATTCTACACAAAATGTAATGACTTGTCACTTTTACAAGTTGGGCTAGAGAACATAGGTCAGATAAGTGAAGTTTTCAGTTTTTTTTTTTTTGCTTTGTTTTGCTTTGTTTTTTTAAGGGTAAACTCAATGTGGGGCATCAAGGCGGCTGTGGTTGATATATCAAACCTGCTGGTGAATGGTTTCACCAACGTAAAAATGTTAACTGTCCCCCAGAACATTTCAGATAATTTTTTAAAGGTATTTTTCTGAATTTAATACTGAAGTCTTTTTAGGTCAGAGAGAGGGAGGAACACCATTCTTTTGATAATGGATTGGACTGTTTCTTGGGCCCAGAGAATGACTTGGATATCAAAAATATCTTCAGTACAAAGTGTGGCATTTTAACTGCCTCTTTCTGTACATTTCAAAGCTGATTTCTGTGTTTCAGGAATAAGATAACAATATGTCAAGACAACAAAATATTGAAAAGATTCTTAAATAAGCTTCAGGTTACCTAACTGAGTTAATACGTGTAAAACTTAGTCATACCTATATAATAAAAGTGTTTTCTATGTTTTTGCTTTATAAATAGATTTCCAACTTCAAATATAAATTGTACTGCCAATCACTAATATAATATTGGTGATCACTTTTTGGTTTAACATTTTCAGTGAAATAATTTAACTATATCTGTGCCCTGAAAGCTGAAAAGAATAATTCAATGAGGAGTGGAACCTCATTGCAACGATATTGTAAATAACAAGAGAATTTTAGCCTCTTCAAATTTTAAGTGACTAGTCAACAGATACATTGCCTAACTGAGCTGTCTCCAGATGCTATTGTCCACAGTACGCAAAGCAATTTATAGATTCAACACAATCCCTACTAAAATACCAGTGATATATTTCACAGATATAGCTTAGAACAAATATTGCAAGAATTTATATGGAACCATAAACAGTCCTGAATAGCCTCAGCAATTCTGAGAAAGAAGAACAAAGTGGGAGGGATCACAATACCCTAATATCAAACTGTATTACAAGGTTGCTACAATCAAAACAGTCTGGTACTGGCATAAGACCAGACACATAGATCAATGGAACAGAATAGAAAACCCAAAAGTAAACCCGTGTCTCAATAGTCAATTAATATTTGACAACAGGGGCAGGAGCATATGATGGAATAAAAATGCCTCTTCAACAAATGGTGTTGGGAGATCTAGACAGCTACATGCAAAAAAATGAAACTTAATCACCAACTTACACCACACACAAAAATAAACTCAAGATGGATAAAAGACTTAAATACAAGTCACGACGCCATAAAAGTCCTAGAGAAGAACATAGGCAAGAAAATTTCAGATATTCCATGCAGCAATATTTTCACCAATATGTCCTCTAAAGCAAAGGATGTAAAGGAAAGAATAAACAAATGAGAATTCATCAAATTAAAAAGCTTCTGCACAGATAAAGAAAACATCAGCAAAATGAAAAGGGAATCAACCATATGGGAAAATATATTTGTCAATCATATCTCTGAAAACAGTTTGATCTCCAAAATATATAAAGAACTCAGAGGACTCCAGTCCAGGAAGACAAACAATCCAATTAAAAAATGGGCAAAGGATCTGAGCAGACACTTCCCCAAGGAGGACACATACAGGACTCAGAGACACATGAAAGGATGCTCAACATCACCAGGCACTAAAGAGATGCAAATTAAAACCACAATGAGAAACCACTTCACACTGGTCAGAATGACCATCATAAATAAATCAACAAACAAGTGTTGTCAAGGCTGTGGAGAAAACAGAACCCTAGTGCACTCTTGGTGGGAATGCAGACTGGTGCAGTTACTGTGGAAAACTGTGTGGAATTTCCTCAAAACACTAAAAATGGAACTGCCTTTTGACTGGGCAATTCCACTGTTAGGAGTACACCTTAAGAATCTTGAAACACCAATTCAAAAAAACCTATGCATCCCAATGTTCATAGCAGCGCAATTTATAATAGCCAAGTGCTGGAAGCAGCCTAGGTGACCATCAGTAAATGAGTGGATAAAAAAATTGGTACATTAACACAATGGAACACTATGTAATAGAAAGAAAGAAGGAACTCTTACCCTTCATGGCAGCATGGATGGACCTGGAGAGCATTATGCTAATGAAATAAACCAGGTGGTAAAAGGCAGATACCATATGATCTCACCTATAAGTGGAACCTAATCAACAAAACAAACAAGCAAACAAAATATAACCTGTGATATTGAAATAAAGAACAGACTGACAGTAACCAGAGGGGAGCGGGAGGAGGTAACAGGGGAAAGAAGGGGAAGGGTCATCAAGGAATATGTATAAAGGAGCCATGGACAAAGCCAAAGGCAGGTAAAATTGAGGGTGAGGAAGGGGAGAGTGGCGGGGGGTGGGGGAATGGAAACAACTGTACTTGAACAATAATAAAAAAAATATTCTACTATAAAAAAGACACATAATTAAGCAAAAGGCCCTCAAAAAGATTCAAATATTTTCACTTAATTTCATTAAGCAACTTCTTCCCCATTCCATTAATTCATAATTACGTGATAGTTTTATTGTGTAAATTCAGGGCCATTTTATTACAGAATGACAGAAAAGATTAATGAGATGATAAAGCTTAATGAAATGGACTATGATCTATCAAAGGCCGCAAGGACTTCATGACTTAATGTTCTAGAGAGAAAAAAGTTGGTGCATACTAGTGAACTGTACATTTTTTACCTCTTTAATGTGTAAAAATGTCTTCATCTATAATCTTCCCAGGAAGAATGGCTAAGAAAGTAATAAGAAAACTTAGTGGAGTTATTGGAAGTCTGACATTGCTAGAGAGATTAAATTGAAACATTGGAACCTCTAAAAAGAAGGAAAGTGGTAAACACCATAAGTTGTCTATTGAGGTACCTAGAGGATTACATTATATCAGTGGAGGCCGGTCAAAAAACAAACAAACAAACAAACAAACAAACAAGAAAGAAAATCTGGTCTTAAAAATATTGAAACACACCAAGGGCTAACCTCTGACTTGAGAGTATCTGACTACTATTACACAGGGCTGTTAATTAGAGCATAGGGTCAGTGTTACCACAGGGAAGATAGATCTAAAGCTTCTGTAATTTCTCATGGAAAATATCTGGTATTCCAAGAAAATTTTTCAGGAATCAGTATCTACCTATTAGGCAATACAACCAGAGTCATATAGGACCCAGATATAAGAGTTTTCAGATGTGGACCTTAAAATAATGATGACAAATATTTAAGTAGAAGACAAAATATCCAGAAACAGGGAATAAAAAATTAAAAATAAACCAAATAAAAATCCTATAAATCCTAGAAATTAAAAAAATAGCCTAATTGAAATACATGAACAAAATATTTTCAATGGTTACTTAGTTTACAGGAAAATAGGTAGAGTAAAGCAAGGAATAAAAAAGGAGAGGAAAGGTCCTTAAAAGGTATACAAAACATGAAGCAAACTCCATTATGTGACAATTGGAGTCCCAGAAGAAGAGATAAAAAGAATGGGGATAGAAACGGTATTTGAGGAAATAACTGAAGAGTGTTCAAAACTGATAAGTTATCTTAAGTTAGACATTAAAAAATAAAAAGGTTATGACGCCATGATAAGTAAAATAAATACAAAGAAACTTTCTCTTAATGTTGCAATATAACTACTGAAAACCAAGCCAAGATAAAACGCTGAAAGGTGCCAGAGAAAAAGATTCATTACTTACAAAGGAGCAACAATAAGACTGACATTTGACTTTTCAATAGCAATCATGGAATTAAAATATAGTAATTAATATTACTGAAGAAATTAAAACATGTAACTGTCCACCTTGAATTCTATACATTCAATATATTCCTTAACACTGAAAAATTAACTAAAGCAGGGAGACTTAACATCAATGGAATGATAATTCTATAAGTATTAAAAGATCAAAGATTATATTGTGAACTACTTTCTATCAGTGATTTTGAAAGTTTAAAATTAGTGGGAAAAATAGTAGTAAAACATAATTTAACAAAAATGTCACAAGAAGAAATGAAATTTGATTATATATAGAAAGTAAATATGTGATCATTTATTTTTCTGGAATTTATTTCCCACCCTATGGCATGCAATTATTTCAATAATATACATAAAATACTATCTGCTTCCTTCTCACCAGGTCAAATCAGGTTAATATCATAAAAGTAATGAACCAGGATATTATTCTGTGAAAGGAAAAGTGTTCAAGATATCAGTGGACTAGATTACAACCAAGATCTGGAGAACTGATATATTGCTAAGGTAGTGCAGTGAAAATATACTGCTAGGTTTGCCAGCTAAAGGTGACCTGCTTTTGGAGGGCGTTTTAAAGAGGGATAGAGAAAAAGTATTCCTCAGGTCAAGGAGCAAGTGTCATTAGATGTATTGATTTGCTCTGACACTGAAACTATACCTGGAACAGCATCTTCAATTGGAATCACGCCTGATCAAGTTCACAATAAGTCATTGTCATTTTCCAGTTGTCTTCTGCAAAGGCCAACATAGGTGAGTTAAATCGGAGTGTGATGGGACTCAGCACTTCTGCCTCTAACAAATTTTTGATGGTGACATTTATCTCCTTAACCCTTCCAATAAACTTACACTACTTTTGGTTTCCTTGTTTTCTGAGTAGAAGCAGTTCTAATGGTTTTCATGTAGGCTTTCCTGTTTGAACTAGAGGCAAGCAAGATGCCTAAAGACAAAGTTTAAGGAGACACTTGCTCTCAGAGTGATGCATATTACTCCTTAAATACTGTGTCTTGGGCCTCTTACTTGCCTTACACTAGTCCTGGCCCTGCATAAAGGTATCCTTCCATCAACGAGATGACCAATGTGTGGATTCTGCCAATTGTGAAGGATGTTTATTTCAAGTAGGCATTTTGTAACTGCAGAAACACCACAGTTGGGTTCTAAGGTCCAATAATTCCACTATGAGAGAGAACTGAGTCAAGACTGTATATGATCGTCTGTTCTCTACAGAGCCCTGTTCTGACATGCAAACCATTAACCATTTGGATTGCTGTAATTAGTGTCAGTTCAGAGTCCATGTCCAGAAATCTCCAAAAAGCTAATTAATTTCCCTTCCCCGATATGTAGAATAAGATGCCACCCTAGAAAATGGCTGCTAGTACATTTTTGAAATCCTGGAAGAAGACACTATAAATTGTTGGCAGTATAGAAGGTTCTTGTCTCAAGGAGACATAGCCTTCCCTTTAATTAACAGGCTTTGGGTTTGTGAGCAGATTTGTCTGGGGATGGAGGGCTGTGATTCTGTTTGGCTAAATCAAGTGAGTCTTCTTTTCATTAGACCTAGAGATTTTCTGCTTATGAATACCCAATAGGGCTTCTATAGAGTAGCATCTACTTCGGTTCCTCAGACACCATGATCAATTAGCCAACACCAAACATCTCCATCAATCAAGGGATTTTTTTTTTTTTACTCCTTTGAATCAGTTATCCATTACAGTAACCATACCCACTGCAATTGTAGTGATTAAATGACAATTGGTGCCTTTCACGTACTGGTCCTACTAATCCCAATAAATAATAATTATTATAAGTAATAATAGTTATTAACTTTACTGAAATATAAAGGCCAGATTAAAACTTCAATGTTAACAGCCATAGGTCACAGTTCTTTTTTTTTTTTTAATTTCATGACACAAGTTAGAATTTGTCTGTACAGAAATACAGAAGAAACACCACGTGTTTATAAGCAAAGATTCACCAGTTGGTATAATCTGGAAAAACTTGATGCATCTTTGTGGAAAACCTCAATTGGGGATCCTTGGGAAAGCAAGACGGTTTTATTTTTTTACTTCAAATAAAACTAGAACAGACATTCTACTCTGCTGATTTCTAGTGATCCTTGAGTGAACTTCATTTTAATTGTAGATAAAAAATGTTTATTTTCCCCATAATACAATGTATTTTTTATTATTTTATTTTATTGCTTTAAAGAGAATTGATCTCATGAATTACACTGCATGCATTCGCATGCTTAAAACAATGAAGATGTAAGCAATTTACAGAAAGTAACCACCTTCACTGCAGTTTAAGGTAGACCTGCCTACATACCATTTTATAGTTAAATTATGGAAGCAGAGAAATGTTAACGGCTGCAACTTTAGCAAAACATATGGGAATGTTTTCCTTAGAGTGAAATTTTCTACCAAAGCTGTTTTCCTGCCAACTTTTTTTATGATATAATTTTGTCAGCATATTATTAAATGAACACTTTTATTAAATTAGTTAGGTGCATAACTCTTAACTGAATTTCTTAGTTTTTAAGGCTCTCCTAGAAAAGTGTTCCAGTCAAATATCTAAAATATTTTCTGAAACTGTGTAAAAATAGTAAACACATTTATTTAGATTCTAAATGCCTTATTTTAAAAATATACATTAAATATATGGCACATAATATTGTACATAAATATATTATTGAGAATATTTTGTGTGGAAAATTTAAAAATTTCATCATAGTTATTCAAACTTTAAAGTAGTCAAAACATGGACATTATATAAGCAAATCTTTCTGTTGACAATAAAGTATCAATAATCCATGTATGCAGTTCATATAGTCAGAAAATTAAATGCTACATGGATTTTACTCCCTCCAAACATTTAATGTTACTGAGACATAAGCCCTACACAAAACTTAGTGTTTAATTCTACTCCTATCCTACATTAAAAATAGGAAAAATGTTACATAATATTTCATGTATTATACAATATATATTTAAAATTATATATAAATGAAATAATATATCAAGGAAGGAAGGAAGGAAGGATGGAAAGAAAGAAAGAAAGAAAGAAAGAAAGAAAGAAAGAAAGAAAGAAAGAAAGAAAGAAAAGAAAAGAAAAAAGAGAAAGAAAAGGAATGGAAAGAATGTGGGAGAGAGGAAAAGGAAGGAAGGTAGAAAGAAAAATGTAGTATTTACTCATATAGAATAGAAGTTAAATTCTGAAGATGGTTTCTCAGTTTTCTCAAATTTTATCCCAAACTCTTTAATTACAGGGGTATGTAATTTTCTTTCTAGTACAAAATTAAAAGAAAAACCTTGTGGAGATGTAAACATAAATTGAATTCAAAAACCAGTGTAAATTGTAAACTAAAGAACTTCAGATTATATTTTTGAAAAAATAAGTTCTTATTTTCTCAGAAGTGTAATTTACATACAGAGAAACACACCCATGTTAGGTGCAAATGTGAATGAGCTTTGACCTCGTAGGGCAGTGGGTAGGTTAAAAGCATTAACAATTATGTGACTGAGTTGCAGGCCTTTTGTCTCATTGTTCCTGCCTTTCAGTAGAGGCAGTGACTTCCTTTGTTCTGCGCTGCTTTTACAATGATAGTTACATAGCAAAGAGCGTGAGAAGATTAGAGATCTTGCCTCACTCTGACTGGAGCTGGTTTATAGGTGATTCAGTCTAATAAAAATTACCATACTCTGGGAAAGTGAGGTTGATCAACTATTTATTATAAAAGTCATTTTCCCAAAGCACATGGCTTCTCGTTTAATTCAACCCACTGAATGTACAGGCACAAGGTGGTTCCCTTTGCATCACCCTGTGGAACTGGCATGTATAAGAACAGGCACAAATACAGCAATTCTGACTACTGCTGAACTGTGATGAATAAACTGTCTTGTCTCTGACCCAAGTTTGCAGGTTTTTACTGTCATTTATGAAAATCTGGCAGGCTAAACTGTCAGTGAGAAAGCAGAGTAAAATCTCATACGCTTCACAGTTCTTGACAACTCTAAGTGCCTCTATATATCAAGGTTGCTCTTAACCATTCACTTAACATGTCAGTGAAATACTAGTTATGTTAGTTAGTAAGTAGCTCCAAGATCTGACACTCTCAACACAGACAAAAATTCTGTTTTTCCTCATGTTTACTCTCAGCAAATAACCTTACCATTTGGTGTTTAAAAACATACACCATTAAAAGAAAGATTCACTTTTCATCCTGCCACTGAATCCATAAGCCCATCTTTCTCCTTTCCTTGTTTTTCTTTTCCGTTGTATTCAAATGAAAGAAATGCTCCATTTTCTGTATTTAGTTCTTCTTCCTGCTCTTTCTCAAAAATGTTTTCATATTTTTAAGGACTCTCTAGCCATTTAAAATAACAGAACAGAACCTAAATTTGATTAACAAACAAAATTTTCTTCACTGCACTTTTCATTCTAGCCACAATCATTACATATAGAATACACCTTCATACGTATATTTATTTTAAAAGCCTGGTTAATTTGATTTCAGAATTGTATCAGCTTTCAATGATTCTTCAATCCCAACTTATCAGTCTAACAAAAATTGTCCTTGTTATCATTAATAACTTATACAACGATATAACCAATTCGTGTCTTATAATTTTAAAACTTTATTTCCTATAGACATTGACCATTTAAAAATTGAATGTACATTACTGAGTTGCTTTTTTTTTTCTTTTTTGACATTACACCCTCCTGGTATTTCTGCAATCTCATTGACTTTTCTGTGATATTTGATTTGTTCATCTTTTCCTCCTCTAACATGAAGATCTTCAAAGCAAAATTATGTAAACCCTCATAACTTCATCTTCTCTTCTTTGATGATGTCATCTGCTCTCATGAATTCATACTGCATTCTGACAAGCAATGTCGGAGTGATCCCGTTTCTCTACACCCTCACCAGCATTTGGTGTCATGCCGATTTCATCCATTCTGGTAAGTGTAGTGATATCTTATTATGATTTTAATTTTCATTTCCATAACGGCTGATATTGAACATCCTTTCACATGCTCACCTGCCATTTATATGCCCTTTTAGTGAAATGTTATTCATGCCTTTTGCTTATTTTTTAATTGGACATGTTTAGTGTGTTTTTATTTTTTCTTGCTGAGTTTTGATATGCTTTTATATAATTTAGATAGAAACATTTCATTGGCTATATGGATTGCAAATGTTTCCTCCTGGCCTGTAACTGTCTTTCCGTCATCCTCTTCACAGGTTCTTTTATAGGTAAAAAGTTTTAAATTTTAATGAAGTAAAACTTTTCAATTTTCTTTTTCTCTACCATTCCTATAGTATTAGGTCAAAGAACTATTATTAGTTGGTTGTAAGTCATAAGGGTTGTCTCTGAGGTTTTCTCTCTAAAAATTTTTCATTTTCTATTCTATATCAGTGAAACTGAACATGGTGAAATGAGTTAGGGCTAGACAACAACTCACTTCCTTTTCATTCCCGTGGTGCCCAGCTACAAGCCAAGCCTACCTGTGCACACTACAGCAGCATGGAAGCTCTGAGCTACCTCCTCCTTCCTTCTCACGGGTAAGCTGATATTCTATCCACTTGAAGGCAATGAGTTGGTGCAATTTGGTAACTCACTTTTTTTTTTCTTTTTTTGGAAAGGTGTCAACAAGACCAGAGAACTTCCACTCTACCCATTACAACCAGACAATGTGAGTCAGTATGCAGGCGGTGGGAGGGGATGGAGTCAGGGGGAACCAGCAGAGAGCTGAAAATGTACATGCACCCGCCCTCACACTGTACCTCAATGGGAGAACTAATCATTACAAAATAAGAATGCAGTAGAGATAGACAGGGGGAATACTTAAGGTAATTACATTTTGAAAGCAAGACTAATAAAGGAAAATCAATGTAAATTAGGGGTCTACACTTCACTCAAAGTGGTAAAATGATAATATCAGAAGATTGTGATAAGTTACATTTGTACATTGTAATACAGAACTGTATAAAATATAGTAAAAATACTATAAAAATCAAGATGGAATCCTACAATAAGAAGTCATGCAGGAAGGTAATAAAGGGGAAACAGGGATGAAAATCATAAGAAATAAACAGAAAACAATTAATAGAATGATAGATTTATATCTTAGCACATTTATAATTGCACTGAATGTAAATGGGATATATACAGCATTTAAATAATAGAAATTAGCAAAGTAGATTTAAAAATATGACCCAACTACATCTTGTCTGCTCAAAGCTCATTTCAAATTTGATATAATTATATTAAAAACAAAACGATAAAAAACAATACACCATCCAGGTACTTCTTTAAAAAATAAGGTAACTACATATTATTAAATAAAGTAGATTTCAGAACAAAAAATATATATATATTAGAGATAGAGACATTACCTATTGAGAATTTTATCAATTCATCAATACAACTTAATGATCCTAAACGTGTATCCCTCAAACAAGTATGCCTCAGCATATATAAACCAAAACAGATATACCTGAAAGGGGAATAAAGACAAATCCGCACAATACTTGTTACCTTCAACATTACCCTCTCAGTAATTAATAGAACCATTAAACAGCATATCAGGAAGAATATAGAATAAATGAACAACACAATCTATACCAGTAACCACTTTCTTATAAAATTATTTGAGAAAATAATATATTGACTTTAAAAAATATAATTAACCAGTATAATTCCATAGGATATACTTCAAATAGAGAGAAAATAATCCTGGAAGAAATGTGTGAGATGTAAAAGCCAAAATGAGAAGAAAACCCAAGTATGCAAACAACTAATCTTTAAACTTATAGGGAAATTTAAATAAATTAAAGCCAGTTTCACCATAATGATATGATGACAATGATGATGATGATGACGACACTGTCTGATATGCATTAGGGAGAAGTGGAATACAAAATACTGAAAACAACATGCAGACAGGTTGATAATAACTAATATAAAATATATTTTTTGAGGATGAGGATTAAGATAATGAGTTTGCATTTTGTTAAATGTCATGGTAACATTTTAAAGGAAGCCTTTACATAAATACCAGGATGTCAAATTAGTAAACAAACCAGCTCAAAGAAAAAAATTACAGTTTTAAAAACAGAAAGAAAAGTAGCACAGAAAAGACAGGACAATTATAAGATACAAGACAACATAAATTCTAAGAAAATAATATAAGGGCCAATTAATTACAAAGATTATAAAGGAAATAGTCAACAATGTTTTGTTTAGAAGGTGTGCTACTAAAATATGTTTATAAAAAGCTTCCGAATAAAATAGTGGGGTAATGGTTTGACTTTTTTTTTAACTTCAAGTATTTCAAGTGTATCTGAATTTAATATCAGATACAATGGTAATAAAAGGGTTTATTAAGAGAGTCACCACAAAATACTAAAGGGTACAATTTTTAGGATATACATTCATATACATAGATGTAAAGATAGTATTTGTATGTGTGCATACATATACAAATATAAACTATGGGAAAGATAAGTATAACTCCACTTAGAAATTGGTCAATTTTCATCATATTGAAAGCTTTAAATATACCCTCCTCATTTTTTATATCAACCAACAAAAATACAGTTATAATAGAGAAGGTTTCAACAACATAATAAATAAACTTCACTAAACTTATACAAACCCTGCAGTTACAATTAGAAAGCAAAATTAAATTTTATATTCTAAATGTTTGAATGTGATGTTTACCAAAAAATGACAGTATTGTAGTCTACACAGCAAATCACAAAGAATTTCAAAGACTTGTTATCATGCAGGTTTTTTAAAGCATTGTACTTGTTAGAATTCATTTCTAAGATAATATAAATAATAACCATATTTTGTGAGTTGAACTTTGTCCTCGCAAAAGACATGTTGAAGTCTAATACAAGGTACCTATGAATGTGATATCCTTTGGGAATAAGATCTTGGATCATCTAAACAAGTTTAAACAAGGTTATCAGGGATTCGGGTAAAATCTAATCCAATAACTGGTGTTCTTATAAGTAGAGGTAAATTTGGTCACGACAGGCACAAAGATGAGGCCCCATGAAGACAGAGAAACACAGGGGAGAACAGCCTGTAAAACAGAGGCAGGGATGGGAGTGGTGCATTTAGAAGCCAAGAAATGCCAAGGATTTCCAGTAAGGACCAGGTGTCTGGAGTGAGGAAAAGGACAGATTCTCCCTCAGAACCTCCCAAATAACCAAATCTCACTGGTACGTAGATCTTGGACTTGTAGTTTCCAGAGCTATAAGAGAATCTTTCCTGTTGGTTTTTAAGCTATCCAGTTTATGGTAATTTGATGTGGCAGCTCTAGAAAACAAATAGACCATAATTTTGGATCTTAAAACAAAATACTTCTGAACAGTTGTGGTTTAAAGAAGAAATTGTTATGAAGGTTTTACAAACATGATAACCATTATTTAAGACAACTCCATTGCATGTGGAAAACTCATGAAGAAAGACAATATACTACATCAATATTTTTACAATATTTTAAAAAATTATAAATATACCCATATACTCTAACTGTAAATATAATATATTAAAAATCTATCATAATTTTTTATAAAAATCCATTGGTCAAAGAATATGTCACAAGAACAATATTTTTTTAAATGTAAGTATTTTGGTATTCAAGTTACATGAATTTCTGATGTAAAATATAGTGATTAGATATTGTTATACCTCACAATGTGATCATCCCACTAATTGACTATTTTTAATGAACCATAAAGAAAATACACCATATCAGAATTTAAGTTGCAAATTAAGTATTCTGTAATGTAAAATGTGTATTGTAAAAGGTCACAAGATATAGGGAATCAGTTTAACTATCATCTTTAAACAATGGGATAGGAAGAGCAAATGAAATGAGAAGTTAGCAATAGAAAGGAAACAGTAAAATAAGGGCAGAAAACTCACAAACATTAGGAAATTTAATTAAGCAAAAAGCAATTTATTTAAAAAGTAAAAGATAAAACACAATACAGAATATTGGAGACAAAAAGAGATTATCTCTACATGTCTTACAGGCATTAAAACGCCAAGAGTACAGCTTACAATGTTTATATTAATGAATTTAAAATAGGTAAACATTTGGAAAATTATAAATTAGCAAAGTTAAAATGATAAGAAATAGAAAATCTGAATAACCCTCATCTAGTCAATTTATTGAATTTTTTTTTGCTGGGAAAAGAAATCTGTTTATTTCTATTGGAATGGTTGGTGAATAACAGAAGAGGGGTGAGGATGAAGCTATTGTAGAAAGGGGTTTATTTATTTTTATATTTTATTGATTATGTTAATGAATTTAAAATAGGTAAATATTTGGAAAATTATAAATTAGCAAAGTTAAAATAATTAAGAATCAGAAAATCTGAATAGTCCTCATCTAGTCAATTTATTGAATATTTTTTTATAAATTCCCCCCACATTAGATTACAGGCTCAAATACTTTCTTTTTAGTAGATGAATGCAATTAAATATTTAATAATGAGGGCTAAATTAAACTGCATTTCAATACTTTCAAAAAGTTGACGATTTTCTGAAGGACAAAATAATTAAGAAAATGAAATTAAAGTGTTTTAATTTCATGAGAACAATAGGCACAAATAAAGGCCAATGTGTTTTTTCCCCACAGGAGCATCGAAGTAGGGAAGAGAAACTGGTGTTGCTTTAATGTAACCATTATAATTGACATTATGTGTCTTAACCATTTGTTTCAGAATCAAGACAAAACAAAAAATTAAGGAGGAAACTAAGACATTTATATGAAATAATATGGAAGAGTAATTAGCTGAAATTGCTACTTTATAGTCAAGCTTAATTTTAAAAATTAACGTTGTTCTATATTCTCATGCCAAAATGTGTTCTGTCTCATTGCTTTTCCAATTTAACCTCAGCCTGTGAAGCATAGTAAATAGGTTGACGTAAAGTATTTGACACATTGAATGTTCTATTCCATAACAAAAGGTAATTTGGGCTTGTAGAAGTTTGGTCTTTATTGTGTAGAAAACAGTTAACCTATTTACACTTTGATTTCATCATTTCTGATACTCATTTCTGGAGTTTGGTGATTAAATTTAAGTAAGATAATAATTTCTAAACATTTAGGTAGGAGTTTATCAAAATGCATTTTTATGTAGCTACATCAATTTTTAAAAATTAAAATATTCATTCTATGCAAATTCTAAATCGGGTTCTAATGATACTCATTTTAATACCTACATTGATTTTTCCTACATGTATTATATTTTTACATCTTCAATTGTAGTTTGTTGTTTCTTTACATATCATCCTATTGAAGTGCTCTTCACATTTATGTTTATTATACATAAGCATTTTTCTGACTCAAGCAAATCCCATTTTGTCTTCATATATAGATTCATATATATAATATATGATATATATCTTCATAATAGCATAATCTCACCCACAATATTTCTCTTATGATACTACATGTAGTATTATTCAAGATGAGTATATATTAAATGCGCTTGTGAAAAAACAAGGTGCTCCTCACATTTCCACCCCAATGAAATAAATGTTCACATTTTCTGTTTCAGAAAGATTTCTATGATTTTAATTTTTTTTGTTTAGATTTTTCACCAAACCTTTTGGCATGCTAATGTAAATTGTGACTTACCAACAAAAGGGATATAAAATTCAATGTTTCCAGAAACTTTTCAACCTTTAAATATATTGTAGTGGAACTTTCATTATTGCATGATGGAGCATTAATACTCTTTTTGTTTACAAATTGGGATCACCGTTGCTCAGCTTTTATGTTCTAATGTGCTATCATGTTATTTTTAATATTTAAATGTTAGTATTTTGGGACTTAAACCCATTTCTGCTTCATTAGCTGTTCTGCAATCTATTTCTGCTTCCCCTTACTAGCCTCTAAAGGTTACTAAGTGTTCACCACAGGCCCCGCAGGATCTCTTAATCACTTGTCACCTGAAAATATACCCACTGATGCACATAAGCCCATAAGCCTTTACCACCTACCGCCATTCTTCTGAATGCTGACTGTGAGCTTCTTGGGAGGAGTGCTGAAGTGCGTGTAGAACTTCTCTTTTTTGTAGAGGTAAGTTAGACTGCATTACTTATGAGTATACAGGAGGAGAAATTAAAACTGACTCAACTCTGAGCATGTGGCCAGAACTGAGAAAGAGGGTGGTCCCAAAATCAACTCTTAAAAAAATTATGAGGCCAAAGCAAGAAAATAAATAAAACTCTACTAATGTGTCTACTTAACAATGAAAACAGAATATCTGTGCAAGGAAAGAGCAGACGTGGCAGTGGTGAGACATTTTGCATTCTATTTTTTTTTCTTACTTTAACTGGTTAATTTCACTGATTTAAAAATGTATATTCTGAAAATTTTGAAATAAAGTATCCATAATAATACAGGTTATTTTGGAAATTATACAAAAATACATGTCGAAAAATATCATTACCATTCTGTTCTTATGCAAAAATCTGTAGATGTTTCATGAGTGAATATATCATCTCTAGTTTGGTTGTATATTTAAAGTCTATGTGCCTGTAAGCCCTGCATAGCGCTGAATACTGGTGGACAGTAAATGTCTACAGGGGCCTAGAAGAAGTGATTTGTACAGCAGGGCGCCTTAAGAAAAATGAGTTCACTTTCCTCCATCTCTCTGATCTACGACCAAGGCTTTTTGTGACTAAACTAAATAAGAAGCCAGAAATTTAACTTAGCCCACACTTATTAGAGCCCTAGAAGAAAAAGCAAGGTGGTATAGATGCAGAATAGTTCTTCAGGAACAATAGGAAAATATTCAGCCCTCTCTGGTACCTAATTATTCAAGACCCACTCTTGGATTTTTCTAGATTAATAGTTGTCCCTAACGAAAGGGGACACTAATTTCCAACCACAACTATATTAATGTTTATTGATAATATTAACTCAGCCAATCTTTACCTGTAAGTTAAATGTTAGCATACACAGTAGTTTTGTATAGGATTGTGGAATACAACGGGGATCAAAATACTGAGCAATACAGAATATATTCCTGCTTTTTTTCTACCCTTCATGCTGATCTAATTACTAACCATTTCTGCCTTTCTCCACTACACTTTCAAATTTCCCCTTAGCATCTTCTAACACTTTGTAACATCTGCTTTACCTCCTCATGCGACCATCATCTTCATTCAGCATGAAATTCCTTGTGGTCTTGCCTTTATTAGGTTTCTGAAGTTTTCCTCTGACCAAGGCTATTGGGGAAGAGAATAAGAAGATGCACCCCCGTTACCCTCCTGTGGTTACAATCACTGTGCTCCCTGTTAAAGTGAAAAATGTTCACAAACCTCCACTTTTTCCCATAGGTACATAACTATATATTATGGTGATATATATATATATACACACACACATATATGTATGAAATGAGTATATATCAACACACACACACACACACACACACATATATATATATATATATATATATATATATATATATATATATATATATAGTAGTACAACATATTTATTGATCTTTGGTTTAAGGCATGCTCAGTAATGTTGTACCACTTTCTAATGTTCACAGCCACCTGTCTCCAGCTAGCACCATAACTAGTTCTTCAACATACCAGTCAACCATACTATTAATCCAGCTCCTTATGAGTAAGGACACACAAAACAAGACAGGGAAACCCCATGCCATGAACCCACAGCCGCTCTTCTTTGGTCAGGTGTGATGTGTGGAAAATGCTATTTTGATGGACCAAGTATGGTAAAGTTTCACCTGGTCTTAGAAAAGCTTCTGGGGCAATGAAGGCAAATCCATAAGCAGAAGGTGGCTCAACATTTGTGAGAACGGAGGACTTCATTTCATGTGGTGTTTGGAGTCCCATGTGATTGATTGCCACCTGGCAGCCAGCAGGAGCCTCTCTGAGATGGTGCCATATTACGCAACATCATGGCCGATGAATGTGGGGCTAGATGAGCTCTGAGGATGCAAGCCCATGTTTTTGTTGTCATGTATAGTTGTAGGTGTGGGTTGTTGGAAAAGCAATAAAGTAGTAACAGCAGATGCCATAAAACTCTGGTCAACTTACTCATTGATAATATAGTTCAACTGTGACTTCTGAAATTGCTCATGACTGGTCTATTACACACCACTCCTATTTTGTAATGGGATATTTATGCACCCATCAAATTGTCTAATTCATTGGATGGGATCCTATTAAGGCCAGTACGGATGATACCGGTTTCCTATTCCCTTGGTGTACTTGGTAACCTGGCTTGTAGCCTCTGCTAGTCCATTAGCAATCACAGGAGCTCTTGGTGGACAAGACTTTGACCTTGTGACAGAAGTCTAGGGGTCTATGTCATATTTCAACTATGTGTTTGTGAGAGGCGCTATACAAAATTTTGTTTTCCCCAAATTTACAAATTTCTGAGTCTATAAATAGCAGGGGACTTTGCAGGTAACTGCTGAAAAGACACTACTTGATGTAGGAGCACTTGTATCTGGTAGTTGCAGAGATTGTTCAGTAAAGGAGTAAGAGAAGCGTCCCCAAATATGGTACATGTTTCTTCCCAAATCCAGATGGTGTTTATCTCCATGATGGATGGCACAAAGTTGTAACAACTTGATTTCAATTTTAGAATTTATACTGTATACTACTAAACTCCATCAGTTTTGCATGCTTTTGAAATTTCACAGGTAGTGTGCCAAGACAACTGAAATAAATGTTACTCTACGGATCTGGTACTACCACTAGGAATGTTATCACTACATGATTAAGTCTCTGATGATCTACTGATATTTATTTTAAGTGATGTAGTTTACATTAACCAAATATAATAAGACAAAAGCCCCCTTCTCTGGTTCTCTTTCCCAGAGCTGGTTGGACCCCATAAAGCATGACTAACCCTAATTGTTTTATGAGGTCTTATCTTCAGGGCTAGAAAATTGCTAGAAGAGCCCTGAAGGTGAAAAGACTCAGAAAACTTATAAAATAGGACATACCATTCAGAACAAGCTGGATGGGACCCTGCACCCAAAGATAACATTGAAACAAGTTGCAGCCCAACTGAAACATCCTGCTCTACAACCAACCTATTGCCTGATAAAAGCCCAAAGTCCTAACCCCTTGGGGCTCATTCATTTCTCCACGCCTAGCCCAGTCCCTCTCTTGGGAATGTAAAATAAAACTTTACTCTCTGCACTTTCTTCTCTTTGTGAATTCTTTCACAGCTTGTGTCGCCAATCACCCTAACAAAATATGTAAGTTAAAAGCAGAGGTGTCAGAAACCAATGCCCGTGCAACCCTAAAAACTTCAATTGTGGCCTCTGCTATTCCCCCATAAAGGTGGTATTGCTTTTGATTGACTCCCTGTATTGAGGGAAAGGGAGAATCAAATGCAGTGGCTTCCATTAGGGTATTTTTAACCTAATGTTTCTTACTTTACAGTTTAAGAAACCAACATGGAAATTCTGTCATGCAGCAAACATAAAAGTTTTGACCATTCCTTTCAGAATTAAAGAAATAATTTGAGGAAGAAAGTCACAAGTCCACTGCTACTACTTGGGCTAAGATTAAGAATCCATTTGTCAGATAATTGCCACAAATCTTTATTTTGGGTGAAAAACTATGATTGCTTTCAGAATGGCAAAAGGTCAGCTAACATTCAGAATCTATAACTACTCCTAAAAGGTTATTAGAGTGACAATTACTGTGGACAAGTTAGGTTTCTACACAACACACCTTAGCAGACAGAACTGTTCTTGCTACAACATTTCAAAGTTAAACTATTTAATTTCTAGGAAGCCTGATATTATTTAACATTGTCACAAATCCTTAAACTTTAAACATCTAGTTAACTTTATATGAACTAGTTTAATTGTGGTAATTCCACTCACATGCCCTCCCTGATGGTTAAATATTGCCCATTGACCTCCACATCTCTAGATCTTGTTATTCTAATGATATCAGACTACCTGTATCTACTGTCTTATTGCCAGTGGTAATCTCTGATATACAGAGCTTTTCAAGGACTATGGAGCCACCCTTCCAAAATTCATGTCTTAATGTCTGGTAACAGAAGGCCCTGCTTGGGAGGTATTCTTAAAGGCAACTGAGCAGTGTGCACTCAATAGATTCATTTCTGGTCCCCATATTCCCAATTCTTTATACTCCATTCTTTTCATATCAGAAGAGAATTCCAGTATTTTTTATGTTGTTTATCAATGTCATCATTAAGTCTGGCTTTGAATAGCCCATCTAGTAGACTAATATTACTTCCTGTTGATCATATCTTAAATTATGCCCTGTCTTCCCCCAAATTCCAATCTCTTGTCTTGGGGTCCAACTTCTTCCCCAGCAGCGCGAAGACTGTAGTACAAAATATCTGGAAGAATATTACATTTAATTGGTGATGCAACTGGGCAAGGTTTTCAAACTTTTTTCCTCAAATAAAGGGATTTTCCTTATTATTTAAGCTAAGAGACCCCTTCAAATTTCTGTAAATAGTTCTGATTGCTACACATATTCTTACTTGTATATTGATAACACAAGTTTCCTTTCTCCGTGTTTGCTTTCTAGAATAGTAAGAAGAAATTAGGTGATTCTATCTTTACACTCACTTTAGTTGCCATAGTAACTAAATTCCACAATAACTTGTTCTGTAAATGTTCTGCTTTCTACCTATAATTCACCCCAAGATACCACTGATGATAATTTCAGCATTTCTGGGACCTCTTATGCTATGGGTTAACCCTGTTTGTGCCAGTATTATGGCTTGAATGTGTGTGTCTTGAATATTTGAGTAACCTAATACAAACAGGTTCAATGGTTCCTAGGATATTTCTAATATCAATTATTATATCGATCACAATTAGATACATATAGCATAGTTAAGTAAGGATCATTACAATGAAAAATTTAGAAAAGTGTAAGTGGGGGGAGGATAACCATAGGATTAATGGAGTAACCTAAAGCTATCATCGGCGGAATTATAGCTGCTTGCAATTCTAAAGGAACAATGGGAAGGTGCAGTTACTAGAATTCAGAAAAGAAGGTAAAATGAAATAACCTAACTTGAGAGAGCAAGCGACATTGCACACAAGGGACACAACAAAACCAAGCTGAACTCACAAAAGGGAACGTAGGAAAATAAATCCTTGGACTTGACTGACACACAGAAGGCACCAGAGCCCACTGATATAACTAGTCATGGAGGTCACCGACTGAGGCAGAGGGGTCTGTAAAATTACTAAGATCCCGGGGTGAAATGTGAAGGTCTAGAATCCTTAAAGTAAGAATGCATGATCAGAGTCAGACCTTATTTCAATATTAATAATTACTTTAAATTTACGAGGTGGTGCCTGGTGACCGCTAAGCAAACTGGCTTTGGAGCATGTGATAGAGAACAGCTTTAAGCTCACCCTTTGTCTGTCTGCCTCTGGGCATCAGTGGAGAAAAATAAACCTACCTTAAAAATATTTTCCAAAATAGACAAATCCATAGGGACAGAAAATATATTACTGGTTGCCACAGGATTAGGTGAGGGGAGAATTCTGAAGTTCAGGAACATTTGGGGGAGTAAGTGAAATTTTTCTAGAATTAAGGAGTAGTTATGAATGCACACGATTAGCAATATGCTAAAAACAACGAATTATATATTTTAAATGGTTAAAGTGGTGAATTTAATCTTATGCCAATTTTGTTTCAGTATAAAAATTAAAATCTAATTCAGTGGTACCTCAGTACTTGTGGTTAATTCATCCCAGAACTCGGGACGAGGGCCGAAACTGACCTGTTGGGGGCAAGTGAGGGGTGTTGAAACATTTTCTCTGTAGAATGGCATGGGGACTCATGTAAGTTCTTGCATATGTGACTAGTTCCAAGCAAGTGCCGAGCGCTGAAACAATTTTTTCTTGTCAATGTGACAAGTACAGGGTTCGATGAGGTTTGAAATCATCGAGTGCTGAGGTAGGATTGTGCTATTAACTTCCTCGCTTATAGCCAATGTCTGTCTGTGATGTGTATGTAAAGATAATACGACAAAATCACTAATAATAATAGAATCATTAATGTCTAAAATAACATATCTTTAACAATTGCAGATCTGACACCTGAGGAATTTCCTGTAATGTGGGGTTATATTTCCTCCTTCCCATGACATGGTTTCTTCCTTAACTTAAGGTAATTTATGGAAGGGGAGGAAAAGAGGGGAGACATCTGATGTTGTCAGATTCCTCATCTGCAGGAAAAAAAGGCTATGGCCTTGTGTGTGCCAGGAAACATTTAAGATAGCGCCATGTGCCAATGAGCAGGCATATATCCTTGTCCTAAATGATCTTGTATTATAGAAGAGAAATAAAAACAATAAATTATAAAAAGAATTCAGTATAAGCTGATAATTGTAAGAAGTGAAAGAAAAAAAAATATATATATTAATGGGGCCTGGAAGAGCAGGGATAGTGGGCAAACAGGATATGCAAGAAGCACAACATTGGGGGCTTGTGTTTCTGGGTAACATACTAAGGATTATGCAGATGAGCTAGAACATTTTATTCTTCTAGGAAGGGAAAACTTATGCTCTCTTTCCTGATAACCTTGCTTATGGTAACTGACACTAGTACCTAAATCCTGGTATAACAGGTATTCACCACTCCCTCTAGATGCTATGTATAAATGTCTCTTTCTTCTTTGGCTTTACTGCCTAAGGCAAGTTTCGAGGTTTTGCAAGAGCGTCCTAATGTGCCTTCTTGCATCCCTTTTTACTGCTTTTGTTTGTCAGAGAAAATAAAGTAAAACCCAATTTTGATCTGAATGCCTCTCTCCATTCACTTTAAAAGCACCCAGTAGCTCCAAATTGCTCAGACCAAGTTTTAAACGGCTTTACAAGGCACCTGTGGCTCTACTCATTTCTGGCCACAACCCATTTCACACTCTCCTCTCGCACATTTGCCTCATGCTAAGATTACATCAAAACCTATTCTCCATTCCATATCAGTATTTTTTTTTCACTTTTTTAGATGAGGAAATGTATCCTTCTTACGCCTGAAGTAACTTCTTTTCCTCAATCTTTGTCTTATGAATTGTAAGAAGGGTCACATTTATTTATTTATACAGAAGGAATATTAAATATAAATTATCATTAAAAGTATAACTATAAATTGCACACCCATGGACTCTCCTCCCAAGTCAAGAAATACAACACAGAGAGTATCCCAGAGTTCCTCAGTGTTTGGTTCCTTTACGGTAAGCTTTCAGCCTAATGTGGCTTCTTGCTGGATATTATATAAATGAAATCACGTTGTATGCATCACTTTGCAAAATGCCTTTCTCACCCAATTATACGTTTGTGATATTCATCTCTGTGTGACATGTAGCTATTGTTCATTTATTTTGTTACATTGTATTTAATCACTATGAATATTTCCCAATTTATTCTAACATTGTTGAACATTTGGTTTGCCTCTCCTTTTTAAATATTATGAAACTTTCTGATATCAATTTCTTGAATGACTATATTCTAAAATTCTGGATATTTATATATATGGTTCTCAGGTTACATACCTAGGAGTGGAATTGCTTCTATGTATAAAATATACATATATTCAAAGGTTTTCCAAAGTGGATGAAGAGGTTTATACTACAGACTACAATGAATAAAAGATCTCATTGTTTTTTGCATTTCCATGAGAGATGCTGTTAACAGTTATAAATTTTCAGGTTTGCGTATTTGTAATAGAAATGCAGTTTTTTAACATATTGAGATATAATTACCTACCATAAAAATAACCATTTGAAATATGCAATTTAATAGTCTTAAATATTTCAAAATATTTGTAGAACTACCATCACAATTCTAGAATTTTTCATCACCTCAGAAAGATCCTTTAGCAATCACACCTTGTACTTGATTTGAAACAATGTCCTCGGGTGAGGGTTTAAAAAAATAAAATAACGACAACAAAAAATATCTTTGCCACCATAGTGTGAAACCTTGAGCTTGAATTGTTATACATTTACTTTCTATTTGGATTCTACCTCTTAGGAGTGTTTAAAGGTGCTTCAATATTCCGTTTACCTCTGCCACATTATTATTAAACCAAAACCTTAATAACAGATATACCAAAATGTGACCACCCTATTTTTTATAGAGTCTCTTTTGGTCTTTATTTGTCTATAGAGATTGGGATAAAAAGAAAAAAAGGAAGGGAGGAAAGAAGGGAAGGAGGCAGGGAGGGAGGGAAGAAAAAAGAGAAAATTATTCTTCCTACTTATGCCTTTTAAACACTGGTATACCTTTTTGTCCACTGTATTATAATGGACATATTTCAATGAATCCTTTATGTTTTGTATAGAGAAAATGAGTAATGGACATATAGGTGAAAAATATGGAATCATTTGACAGATTATCCCCCATAGGAAGTTAAATGGTGATATCTTATGTATAACATAGCTTACTTTTCTTTTTACCCCAAACATTATATTTTTAATATTTTTTCTTTTTAAAATTAAATGTATTGAGGTGGCATTGGTTTAAAAGATTATATAGGTTTCAAGTATACAATTCTGTGATCCAACATCTGCATTTTGCATTGTGTACCCACCACCTAAAGTCAAATCTTCCATCACCATATATCTGACCCTCTTTACCCTTTACTAACCCATAACCCCCTTTCCTCTGGTAACTGCCTTACTGTTGCCTGTGTCTACTTTTTGTTTGTCCACAAAAAGTCAGACTACATTGAGCTACCACATCACATCTATTAGAGTGGCTGTTATCAACATGAGAAGTATAACAAGTGTTGGAGAAGTTGGGGAGAAAAAGGGACCCTCATTCACTGTTGGTGGGAATGTAAACTGGTACAGATATTAGGCAAAACAATATGGAGGTTTCTCAAAAATAAGAAGAGAGTTATCATATGACCCAGCAACCCCTCTTCTCAGTATCTACCCAGAGAATTTGAAAGCATTTTATTCAAAAATTATTTGTACCCATATGTTCATTGCAGCATTATTCATGGTGGACAAAACAGGAAAACAGCCAAGGGCTTACCGTTAAAGAGATCAATAAAATATGATACACTGCAACTAGACAAAGAAAAGCACACACTTTTTATACTTCCATGGCACACTGTTCTCAATATAATGTATAAAAAATAAAGAATATTTTCTCGATTTTTTGCTTTCTTTAAGCCTGAGTTTTTCAAGGTTCTGTCGCGAATGTTGAGTTATGAAGTCTCTTGACTTTAGAGATAGTTGCACACCCATGACCTTTACACAGACAGAAGTAAAATAAATGCTAAGGTCTTTCTTCCATTGCTTGATCTATCAAAGACCCGTAATTATTGTCCAAAATCAGTCTGCATATTCTAATCTGATCTTTGTATGAGTGTTTCTAAGTCATTGAATACATTTATATTCCTTAGCGTTAAAATAGAAATTTTGTAATAGAAAAAAATTGACCTCCCCTTTTACATCTTAATTAAATTTTAGTATATTTTGAAAAAAATGTATTAAATGCTTCAGGTGGCAGGAGAGAGAGCCCATATGAACTTCTAAGGTGTAAATGATTAAGTCATTTTGTCCTATGGGAACTATGTAACCATGTTACACATACTCTCCAAAGTCACATAGTTAATGACCCTGCTCAGGCAAGAACATAAGTTTCTGAACTGTCAGTGTAATATTCCATCCACCGTACTAACTACCACAGTATTATTTGTATTACTATACCTACCTTACATGCCTTAGTATCACAATTATGGCCATGATTTTAGTAGACTGTACTTGTATCTTTGCCATCCTGCATGTGTTCAGAATCTAAGTACTTTACATTGATGCCCCATCTCTGTCATTTCTTTTCTGTGATTAATTCCATGTCTCCTATTGCAGCTATGATCTCTCTCATACATGCTTCCTTTATTATCATCTGACATACATCTTATTTTACCTGTCCATAGTGCACAAAAAGCTTTATCTGTTATAGTGATAACAAGTTTTAACTCCAATAATTATCTCCATTCAACAAACTTGTAAGTACATTTCTTTATGTAGACTCTATACCAGTTCCACAAAATCCATTTATAAAAGATAGCTTTCAACCCAAGAAATAAAACTTTACTATTTTTAAAAATATTTTAAGAGAGACCTGGCTGGCGTGCCTCAGTGGATTGAACATCGACCTGTGAACCAAAGCATTGCAGGTTCAACTCCCAGTCAGGGCACATGCCCGGGGTGTGGGCCAGGTCCCCAGTAGGGGGCATGTGAGAGGCAACCACACATTGATGTTTCTCTTCTTCTCTTTCTCCCTCCCTTACCTCTCTCTAAGAATAAATAAATAAAATCTTTATTAAAAGAAAGAGAGAGAGGCATTGAATAAGATTTAAATGTTTGGGGAACATTAATAGATAAGAGTCAAACAAGCATGTAAATCGTTCCGTCTCTATATGAGTATACTTTAAACACAAAATTTTCATAAAGAAAGAATAGCTTCTCCAGTTATTATTTTAGTTCTAGAAAAGGTGGTACTTCAATGGGTAAATAAGATGCGATTGATACATTTTTCTCTGCCTGTCTTCTGGTTATTTTCTTTCTTCAGTGTTCTAAGAATATGACATAGAACTACTGAATTGGAAGTACTGATTGATTTAACCCATAGGAAACAAAAACAAAATATGAGTAAAATTTAAACTCCGTATATAATCAGAATAATTCTAAAATGATGTATATATACAATTGCTTTTTCAAATTTTCTTTTCACCACTATGTAATCAGATGGTTTCCAAAGAAACAGGTAAATTTAAAGGACTGAGTTTAAAATAGCCCAGTTTAGAAACAAAACATTATAAAAGACTAATAACTCATATTAGGTCGTATATCAATTTTCACATTTGAACTGATATATCACTCAAAAAACTAATAAATATTCATTGAGTTTCCTCACTCTGTCTAAAATGATGGGAAGCTACAAATATACTAGAATATAATTTTGGGAGTCATATTCTATTAATGTCTTATATCCTTATAATCTTACTATTAAATTGTTTAATGCAACCCCATCTAACAGTACAATGGATCTATCTACTGAAATTAAAGATTATTATGAAGATATTTATTCATAATAATAAAATCATGACATTACAGAAAAATAAGATTACTAAAAGCGAAGTTGCATTACCTAGCACAATTGAAAATTAGATTTCAGTTAATTGCACGGTTCAAGCAATGGTGTTGATTTGTCCCCCTGGGAGTTAGTGATTCGAGATTGTACGTTCTTGATGGACATGAACACTGAAGCCATGTCGCCTGCATGTTGACCTCTCTGACTGCACCATTGAGTGGTTTAACCTATGACTTGTTAAAATCAGGCCATAGTTATGCAGATTTGAAGTTAGCTTTTGCAGACTGAATAAGAATGTGGTAAAAATAAATTGCAGTAGAAAAATACTCAGTTCTTTTTCACCGTCTGATATTGTGTAGATTAAAATTAGTCTTAAGTGGTAACATTTTAAAATGTTATTTTAATAAAATGAATACTTGTTTCTTTGGCAGTCACAGTCATGTTGTTTTGCATCCTTACTACTTTATGAAATGAGCAAATAAGTCTTAATTTGAAGTAAAATAATGTCCTTTCTGTAACCTATATAGCATCAGTTTAGGTTTGTCTTTTACCATAAGATGTTTATATTGATGTTTCTGTTCACAGTTTCTAATAATTATATTATATAAAATATTTTATATATTGGGATGTTTTTAACTAAGGAACTAGAAGGATTATAAATATATAATTATAATAATATTTATTGTGCCAAAGAGATAAGTGGGAGCCAAAACAATTATTTCCATTCCATAGCTAAGAGACATAATGTGATCAATTATTTGTAAATGCCTAATCATAAGAAGATTAGTATGTAATAGTATCCCATAATTTTTCACATTCAATGCTTGTTTTTAATACATTCTACATTGAAATAGTTTTAATGCTGTACATCAAGGAAATTACACTTTGTCTACAAACTTCACTTTAGCTTTGGTGGTATACATTATTATCTTTTTCTCTCTGCTACTTTCAGCCCAAATAAATGGTGTTATTTCCAACAATTAAACATGTATTGACCACTTGTCAAAGTCAATTGACAAGTAAACTTAAGATCAATCTAATCATTAGCAACTATTTCCTCATGGGTCACTTAGTTAAAAATAAAACAATCAGTATTTTTAGAGGGACTAAGCTAGAATACATAAACGATTTAAACTAAAATACTGGGAAAGAAGGAGAAGAGTCAAGTCAAGGAACATGTATAAAGGACCCATGGACAAAAACAATAGGGGAATGTGGGAGGTGGCGGGTGGGCAGGGCAGGGGAGAGCAATGAAGGAAAATGGGGATAACTGTAATTGAACAACAATTAAAAAACAAAACAAAACACTGAGCCCTGGCTTGTATGGCTTTGGGGATTGAGTGCTGACCTGTGAACCAAAGGGTCGCTGGTTCAACTCCCAGTCAGAGCACATGCCTGGGTTGTGGTCCAAGTCCCCAGTAGGGAGTGCGTGACAGGCAACCACACATTGATGTTTCTCTCCCTCTCTTTCTCCCTCCCTTCCCCTCTCTCTACAATAAAATAAAGTCTTAAAAAGAAAACACTTAAATATACACTCTGAAAATCTACATATGAAACTTTGAGATTAATTTAATTTCCTATTACATAAAAGTTCTGACATAAGTAAGGTATGGGACCACAATCACCTCTTTGACTAACCTCTCCAGGAATATATTAAGTATCAAGCTTCCAAAAGAGGCAATGAATGCTATTTGTGAAAAGTATTAATAATTTACAGGAGGAAATATGAATTGTATGGTATATTAAATTTTTAAAAAGGGTCACACCATAGGCTAGAATAGATTCACAGAAACTTTCTCTCTTGCCTCTCTCCTTTCATATCATTAGGAATAAAATAATATTGAAAGCTTAGTTATAACCTTGAAATCATTCCATGGTGGTACAAGTTTGCTGTGTTCTTAGGTAAATATGAAGACACATGTCTTAGATAGTACTTAATTTTTCCAAAAATAAGATGTCACATACAGTTTTCTAAAGTTTGTTTTTTGTCATCCATCAATACAATATGAAAAACTCCCATCCACATTAATGATTAATAATGAATCTGCCTGATTAATAATCACATAATAGTCCATAAAATATCTTAGTATATTTTATCAGCTTTTCCCATATTGATTATATTTTTTCTTTTTATGAAAATATGTTTCAATAAATTCTCCTATGTGTGTATTCTGGTAAAAAATTAATATATATTAGATTCTCTTAAATGTAAATTCTTTTTAAATATAATACATCTTTTACTTTGCTTTCTAAAACAGTTACAAATTCATCACACCTGACTCAGTAATGTATAAGGGCACTCTTTTCCCCTTACTCTTGCCAAAAAAAAAAAAATGTAGGTATTATATAGAGGCATATTATAACATGTTAGTCTTATAAGTATTAATTATTATTATTTATATTATAACATATTTGTCTCATTAATATTAAGTAATATATTATTGCTCTAATTTGTATCCCTAATTATCAGTAAACTTGGTATGATTCAATGTTTGTGTTGACAATTTGGGTTTGTTTTACAGTAAAGTTCTTCTGCATATATCTTGTCCAATTCTCTTTTGGATTTAGTTATTTTCTTCTTGTCAATATTTATGTGTTATTTGTACAGTATAAATGCCAAAATATTTCATACTTATTACAACAAAATTTTAACATTTATCTCTTGTCTTTTTATGTATACATTGAGATTTAAATTACCTGTATTACTTATTTTTAGTTATCCTGATTAATATAAGGACTTTTTCATACTCTCATGCTGGTTTTACATATCTTAAAAATATTAGAGAAAACATATGTTTTCCCAAGGTTATTTTACGCCAAGGAATAATACTTGCCACATATCCTGTGAGGTTGACTTTACTTGAGGTATATATCTGAAGGTCAAACAGATGTGGACTCTAATTGAACTTGTCATTAGATAGATTAGGTCATTTTCTGCATCAGAGATAAGAAAAATAATATTTTAAATGTGCCTCTGATTACTCTTCTTTCCATCAATCACAAAAATGTCTTGTCATCTGATATTACTCTATCCTAAATCCAGGCAATAGCTCTAAGAGTCTCATATTAGCCCATAAAAGTCTCGTCTCCTTAGTCAATCTGCTTCTTTCTTTTCAAAAGGTCAGTTGAAGGATTTCAAAGATGATATAAATATATTTTAAAAAAACAACAAAATTTTTGAGAGTGTATTTACATGTCATTTTTCTTAGTCTCTGCAAACATAAATTTGAACAAATATACATGATTATCATTTCTCATAGAAATATCTGTTAATAGCATTTAGCTATTTATTGCTTACTGTTGCATAATAAAATTCAAACTTTTAGAGTTGGTTTTCATAAATCATTGCAGATGATTATTTGGGCAAATATACCTGAAATTACTCAGTTGTGGTTTAATGAACACAGGCACAATGTAAAATTATATACAATGCATTGACACGTATCAAAAATTAGAGTGATAGCATATTTCAGGTAGAACTGTGCAAGAAAAATTTATCTTGTCGTACACAATACCCCAATATAAACTGAAAAGTATCATAAAATATGTCAATTGCATTAGATTTACAAATATTGAACTCTAAGTAAATGATAAATTATCTTAAACTATAAAAATATGTTTAAACATGATGTATTATTTGCCATATTCAAGAGAAAAGCAATATTGTGGGTAGGAAGTAAGAATGGTTGAATGCTTTCACGTATATATAGATGAGTTATATGTAATATTTGATATATAATATATGTCCACATATAACATATATGTCTTTTGTCTTATATATTAACCTGTATTACACACACACACACACACACACACACTCCCCTGATGCATGTCTTTTATCTGATGGATAATAACATGTTATTTAATGGTATTTTTAAATGTAATATCAGAAAAAAAGTAAAAAAAATTGAACATAAAGGGTATTTTAAGGATTAAACTAATCATTTCCTATTTCTCATTAATATGCTAATATTAATAAAAGACAAAAAGTCATCCAATAATTAGTTTCAGTCATGAGCATATATGGCACTTTTCTAAAGTATAAGTTCATTTCCAATCTAACAAATTAGTGATAAAAATTAACACATGAATAAATTAAAATTACCCAGTTATTTTAGTGAAACTGTTGTGATTGCCAAGGGACAGGGTCGTAGAGGGAGGTAGTGGAAGGGATGGGTTATAAATATTAATGGACTGAGACTTGACTTGAAGTGGTGAACACACAACACAGCGTACAGATGATGTGTTGTAGAATTGTGCACCTCAAACCTGTATAATTCTGTTAACCAGTGTCACCCTAATAAACTTAATAAAAACGAAAAAAATTTAAAAATAAACATAATTCTTATTGAAATCTAAATAATAGAAATACATTCAGATGCCTAAATATCTAAAATATAAAATAAATCCTCATTTGATAAAATTGATAATAAATGACTGATAATTGTCTTGTAAAGTTTCAGGATGTGTTCATTTTCAAAGAGATGGTATAATGTAAAATTATGCCCAATATTTTTCTAATCATTTGATAGCTGTAAAAATGAACATTTAACCCACTTCATAATTAGTTATTTTAGAACTTTATGATATCAAGAATAGGTGTAATTTGGAATTTTAGCCTACTTTGTCACAAAACCTGTGACTTTTATTTAAAAATGTACAAAACAGAATGTTAATAACCCCCAAAAGGTAAATTTTTTCTCATATCTCTGGACCAGAAATCAAGTAGGTAACCTAGGTGTCAAACGGATGGTGAAAATACCTAATGCCAGTGCTGGTCAGTTAAAACCTATGCACGCAGAATTTAGTTGAACCAGCCCGTTGTGTTTGAAAACCATCTCTTAGGTAAACTCTCCATGTTAAAATTAAGTTGAGATGCTCAGATTTCTGGTAATGACAATTAAAAATTTATACTCATGCTTAACTTTCAATACACAGATATATTTTCACTAAGTAGAAATGCTTTATATATCATGTATGTTGAAATCATGTTTCAATGTCTATAAGTGTCTGAAAATCAAGATGTGGTAAATATGCACATAATAGTAGTGGGCTCAGGGGCTATGTAAACTTAAATTTAATAAGTAGGTATCAGCAACCTACAGAGTAGGTGTGCTCTGTGCGTGCATCCATTTACCACAGTTAGCTCAGTTAATACATTTTATTTATGTTTATTTGAACATATGAGGAGTCCATGGCCCAGAAAGTTGAAATATCTTCCCAAGGTCATGTAGCTTGTAAGACCCAAGAGAAGAAGTTAAAGCCATCTGTCCACCTGCAACATTCTACCTTTCTTCTTTGCCCGAAACCACAAAAGCTTAATGAAAAATGGATACAAGAAAGGTCACAGAAAAGGGACTTCACAATCTTAAATACAATTTTGTTTCTCACATTCCAAAATTTCAAAACAAAATCATACACACATCCATTGTACCTTATAGAAAAATCTGGAAGTAGAAAACTACTTTTCATTGTTGATGATAAGTCTCTAACAAGATAAGTACCATTTACATTAAAGCTGTCCTTTACTTTTTCTTCATCCTGACCCAGCATACATTTTTAAGCCCACATATAAGTTTCTGTTCTCTCTCCAAAATCTCCAGCATCACAAAGATAAAAACTTTTTCACAGCACATAACTTAGGTATCGATATTTCTCACATGTTGAGTCCATTAAATCTATATCACTTTTCCAATTCTAGGACTCTCTTTCATGAGGAATAAATTATTTAAAAAACCCACTACACAGTGTATATATTCACATACATAAATAATTAATTTATTTGTTGAGACTACCAAATGAAGTTATGTCATTACACTGACTGGCATTCTCAAATACTCACATTTTAAAATGAATGGAAGCGAAGAACCAGAAGACGTAGGTGTAGACCTTTAGATGCTTGCCTGTGAAGAAAAATCAGGCACTTATACACCATTAGGCTGAAGATGAAGTGAAAATGCAAAGTGACTTTTTGGAGAGGCTGATAAATCAGATATGAGCTCACATCACCCTTGATCTGCAAGATTACAAAGTAACTAGTTCATTTCCCAGGTCTTCCTGGGATATTCCAGTGTTTACATTCTTTTTTTTCCCACATCTACTGTAACAAAATTTACTCCATTCCCTTCTTAGAATCTTCAATCACCAAAATCATTGTGAAAAGTAAGAATGACTAGTAAATAAAACTGAGAAATGAGAGTCTCATTACTTGTTAACACTACATTTTGTTTTCTTAGATCATAACCTGTGACAACTGATTATGAATTATTCTGTTAAGCATTTTTGGTAATTCTCTTCTCACCCAGCCTCCACCACAATTTCAGACAGAGACATAGACCAATTCTTTCCCCATAATCAACAATTGCTGTTAGTGCTACAGGTGATCATATATCCGAAAGCATGAGCATTACAGTGTAAAGCACATGGTCCAGACTTGCTCGATGTGCTTTTGATTCTCTTTCTACTCTTACCATTGCCCTCATTGAGTCTTTCTCAAATATCAGATCTTTGTTTTGTTGGGAGCTTTGATTGCTACTTTGAACTATTTTTTTTTGTATTTTTGTTGCTCTGGAACAGGAGGAATAAACTTATGTGGAAATTATTCATTGTCAATTGTTTTCAAACTAACATTATTTTGAAAAAAAAAACAAAACAGTAGTGAGTTTTGAAGAGACTTAACGTTCCGTTCTTTTTGTCCTCTTCCTTTCCATCAATATTACCAGCCATTTCCAATTTATAAACATATGAGGAATACAGGTAATTAACTCAGCTTGAGTCTATATTTAGTGATAATTTGAGAGGCAGAATACATCTAAACTAATACAATAAGCAGACCTCTACAGGATCTGACCAATTAGGATAGTTTCTGTATCTTCTCCATCTTTTTTTTATTTTTTATTCCCTGTTGCTGAAAAGAAGGCTGAAGAGATTAGCCAATGGACATATGTGCGTAACTCACAGACACAGACAACAGTGCGGTGATAGACAGAGGGCGGGGTGGTGAGGTGGAAGGGAGGTGGGCAGAGAGGAAGTGAATGGAACATCTGTAATAGTGTAAATCATAAAAATAAAGTAAAGAAAAATTAAAAAATGAAGATCGAATTTTAAAAATTTTCTTTTGATTTTGTTTGGGAGGTAGGTTAGCCATCACTTCTGTGCTCTATCTTTGTCTTATAATAGCATGACCCTTATTACAAGCATGGACGAAGGCTAGATGGCTACAGCTAAGTAAAGAGGAAGCAGCCAAGGCACATTTGCTCATTCTTGTTAATTGATTAGTTCTTTTCTCTGACACCGGTGAGCTTGTCTTTGATAAAACATGTATTCTCAATGCAGTGTTAAGTTCTGAAAAATCTGATTTTTTTTAGAGGGAACTAATTATGAGCCTGTAAGAAATCCCTACCATCTTAGGATTTGTTTCAAGAAGAGGTGACTAAGTAACCAAGAAAAAGAACTGCATTTGGGGACAAAACACCTACACAACTTTTGCACAAGACAGTTTTGACTAGTTTAGCTTCATTGGCACAAAATATTTGGTATTATGAAAAGGATTTCATTTCAGTGTCACAGTATGTTTCACAGAGGACACAAAATAAGTATAAATCGAAATTCCTTCTCTTCAGTTAGGAGGTTCTTATGGACCAAAGAAAGTAAAGGCATGTCTCCTTCTCTTGGACTCTGAAAGAAAAATAGATTTCTTTGGAACTGTAGAAGACTCTGTTCCAAACAGGATCCTTCTGAAACATAAGGACAAGTCAGGAAGATTTAACAGCAACTATTAATACTAGACAATATTTAACAAAATCCCCTTTCTGTATTCTATTTTCCTGTCTGACTTTGCAGAAAAGTAAACTAGCTGTCAAATGCAAAGCTGGGTACTACCACTTGAAAGGTGTAGTAACAACCAGATTTCATAAAATAAAAATCTGTGAAAATATTATTTCATAAAAAGATTATAGCCATAGATCATCACTTCTCATTATGTTGTGGAAGGCATAGACTCTTGGGTTTTTCCAGAGCATAGAGAAATCTGGTAAAGGCACTATTAATTTCTTCAGAAGAAATTCATTTCAGTTAAATTTATATATTTAAATTTCATGTGGTATATGAAAAATAGTAAAAAGTTGATGTTCATAATTCTTCTAATATAAATTTTATTCCTGTAATTTAGTTTTCTAATTTCCACACACTTAAACAAATTACTTAATAATTCTATAGTAACTTAGCAATTTATATATTTGGATAATAAGATTTAATTTCTATATCTGACTGATTTCATTATTTTATATTCTTTAAGTTATGACAATAAAACTCTCTAAATACTTTTAATGCCAAAGAAATTTTTTTCTATGAATACCAGAGGAAAAAATGCCCTTTGGACTTTTTGTTTTTAATTTGACTGGTAGAAAAAAACTCAGTACATCATATAGGACGTAAAAAATTTCTAGACATTTATTTACTTGTTAATGAATTTCAAATCTTATTAGGCTACATTGTAAGAAGCACTAATAGAACATAAAAATTTTAATTAAAAAGTGTCAACTGCCTTATTTATTCTATTATTCTCTAATTCGTCTTTAGCATTTAATCTGAAAATAAGACTCAAGTCCACTCTAAACTTAAAAATAAAATACTGTTAAAAGTTTGTAAATGTAATATATTTATTTTCAATGTTCCTTATTATTTAAAACTATTTAATAAACTGTTTTGAATTTTTTGAACAGATTACAAGCTAAATGAAGATGCATGTTGTTATTATAGTTTATAGATATTGATATCTTTCTATAAAAATATTACTTTTGAAAGGTTCCATAATAATATTATGAAATCCATTAGTAAAGGAGAAAAATTGTAGGTCACATATAGTTTCTGAATCTTGATTCATGTGTTAAACTGTTTAGCTTTAGTCCTACTTCCTTGACTATCATGAAATAGCCCCAATAGTACATTCAGCTACAGCATTTTCTAGAAAGACATTGACCATTTCACCATCTCAATAGTTATGAAGGCCACAGGTAATTCTGTGGTTTCTAGAACGGTGGT
Source organism: Mormoops blainvillei (assembly GCA_004026545.1). Classification (NCBI taxonomy): domain Eukaryota; kingdom Metazoa; phylum Chordata; class Mammalia; order Chiroptera; family Mormoopidae; genus Mormoops; species Mormoops blainvillei. Next base: position 20,731 of record PVJD01009098.1, on the reverse strand, counting down.
TTCTACCCAATCTAAGCTTGAGTGCAATGAAAATTTTCTCCAATTCACATGAAATGTTGTGCTTAATTATAATAGGAATATAGAAAATAACTTTTATCTAAGAAAATAGAAGATCCTGAGCACGTCAGTGCAGTTGGTCATCCTCAACTGCATGACATCCATTTGCACACAATGAACAACAATTGGGTGCTTCCACTTGGGAGAGAAGGAGAAAGCATGGACCTTCTATGTCCCTGGTGTAGGAAATTAGGCCTGAGTCCCTGGGCATGAGCAGCCAGCCCTGCAGGAGTGGGGGGGGTGGGAAGGCAATGGTGGGTATAGACAAACTCAATATGAATGGCAAGTGTTATCCAACACCTGCTGGAAGTGAGAGGGTCCAAGGCTGGTGATAATGCCCAGCTATAGGAGAATGAAATCAGAGGTCTGTGACTGAAATCCCAACAGACGTTTCTCAGTCATGAAGTTCTGTTAGAATTTGAACCACCACTCAAACTATACGGTGATATCCATGGGCAATGTTACCCGAGAGATGTGAGTTAGGGGACTGTCCCCTAACTGCATTTGGGGACAAAACACTTACACAACTTTTGCACAAGACAGTTTTGACTAGTTCACTTCTCGGTTTTTGTCAGGCTGCTGAGAAATGAAATGAAGTGAGAGACAACACGTATACTAGACTTAAGTTAACAAGATTATCCTTGAAATATACTTGAGCGTAAAGCTGCAAGTGGGCACCTGGCTGAGCGTCCTGCCTTTGGAGGTATTATGCTTGTAGCCAGCTTCTAGGTTCCCCCTTCTTCTCCCTTCTCTGGACCTTGGGATTAACACACACGTTCAGTCTTTCTTTACCAGATAGAGAAAACGACACCCATGGAACTCCAAAAGCTCCCCTCCTCCTGCACTGCTATAGTCTCCGTTGTGATCTTTGGAGTACCTTCAAATCTTATCTAACTGGGCTTAGGACTATGCAATTAATGGGTGAAACATGTCCCTCTTCCCCTCCCTGCCTTGGGTTTCTATCTATTCTGCCTAAACGTAATAGCACTATGAATTGTTTTGACTCTTTGAGTACAGTGGTTTTCCACCACAAAGCAACTACTCATTTCTTAGGGACTATGTGGACAGGGGGAAGCAGACACTGGAGACCACCTGCCTCTTGAAGGCTTTCAAAACCAAATATCCCAATAATTTTTTTCTCTTTTCAGAGGAAACCATGAATGTTCCAGCATCGATTGAATGTGTGGATTTTACGATGAATGTAAAACAAGTTATATCATTAAACTATGGAAAATTTTCACAGGGTGCTTTAACATTTTTCCCATAGCAGCCATCAAGGATAAGAAAATAGTTTGCTGTCACCAAGGTGTATCACCAGATTTTCAATTTATGGAGCAGATTCAGAGAATTGTGTGACCAGTCGATGTACCAGATCAAGGTAATATTCGTGATCTTGTGGCCTGACCCCACAAAATATGCCTCAGGCTGGGATGAAAAGGACAGAGGAGTGTCCTTCACATTTGGTGCAGAAGTGGTTGCCAACTTTCTCCCTAATCATAATTTGGTTCTTATATTTGGTTGAAGATAGATACAGATTTTTTTGCAAAGAGGCACTTTGTCACTCTATTTCCTGTGCCCAATTATTGTGGAGAGTTTGACAATGCAGGTGCCATGATGAGTGTGGAGAAAACACTAATGTGCTCTTTTCAGATTTTAAAACCTGCACAGAAAAAAAGGCCGATGACCTTGAGATCCATAGCACCTCCAAAGGTTATGATCACAAAGCAAGCAAAAAAAAAAAAAAAAAGCCATTTTCACATTGCCTAGTTGGGAATTGTAACATACAACCTTCGTTTTAAAAACTGTAATGTGTATTAGTCAGCTTGATCAAATAGTGTGTTTGTGGGGCCCTCCCTTCCATTTTTTGAGTTAAAGAATGATATTTGCTAGTTATAACAGCAAATGAAAGACTTCACTCCCAAGAAAAAAGTTTTGTTTTGAAATTCTCTCTTCCTTTTGCAAACAACTTTAAAGATATGGTTTAAAGCCGTACACCCCAGGGCAGTCTAACCTGTCTAAGGGGTAAGTGTACAGTTGGCTTTTAAAAAAATTCGGTACAGAACATGAATAATATAAATGCTTGTTTCCTTTAGGATATAAAGAGAACCTTGCGGTATTCAGTCTGTACACGTTATTGTCATAAAATGCATATTGTTGATAAAAGCCACTGTGAGCATTTTGTTTTATTTTAAGAACTTGTTTCTAAGGACATGTTTATTTCTCTCATTGTCTTGTCATGTGCAAACTGATTTCTATAGCTCTCAACATTACAAGTAACTTTTAACCTTGCAAGCACCACTGGTATAATGTATAATCAAAGCACACCTTCCTCTACCATATACTTAAAATGATGATTAAAGCCATTATTTAAAAAAATCACAATTACAGATAGACATAAACTCAAATATCAACCAGATATTTGAATATCAGCCCAAACTCTGTATTAGTTTTCCTGAATTTGTTTTATATATCTTAATGTCTTTTTGTTCAGTTTGAACAAGCACTCTTAACCACCAAATGACTAAATACAATTATTTATTTTAAAACCATATCTGTTTTAAAGGAAAAATTTGCTTTTTATCTGTTCTGTGTTTCAAGATATATACCTCATCTTAAATATAAGTGTAATTTAGGAATAGAGTGTGATATAAAATTATTATTGCTCAAAGAGAACTATTTGTAAGTGAGGAATAGAGGCAATAAGAAGATAGAAAGGCATCATGTTTACTGAAGAGGACCAAATATTTAAAGGAATATTTTTCAGAGAAATTGTTATAGACAAACAAGACCAAAAGAGACAAGGGTAGGAGGGATCAGAGAAAGAGAATGAGAATGAGACTATGAAGGAAGAAAATAGGCAAAGGGGTGCAGTGATCTGGATTGTTTTGACTAAAGAAGTGTAGGTTGCTCAGATCCTAGTGTTTTTCCTATCTGGAAGATGCAGGGCCAAAACTACCGTATTTCATTTCTCATTGACTTGGTAACAGGAACCTTGCTTGGTGGTAATGAAATCACAGTGATGAAACATTCATGTCAATAAAAGAAAACTAATTTTAGCAAGTCTATATATGGCCTATTTAGCTGCACCTTCAGAGAAAGAATAAAGAAAAGGTCGGTTAGAGTTTTTCACGTAAAAATATGCCATCCAATAGAGGAGGGATATGACTTATGTTTGTAAATTTGTTGACTATAACCTGCGGGCCAAGGGAATTTTTCCAAATCTAGTCCTCTTGCTTCTCCTGCACAGACAGGTTTAATCAGTGTCATTTTAAATCCATCCATCTTGTATTGTGTGACCAGTTTTCTCACTTGGGCTTTTCATACATTAGTTTTAATAAGCTAAACCTTAAATATTAGAAACACAAAGTTGGGAAGACACGGTGCTCTCTCTCCCAATATTCAATATGGAATTCAGAGGAATCTCAACAACTTTTGACCCAGGACGTCCTCCCTGCTCTCATCTTTACTGTGAAGGCTTGTGTCTGCTCACAGAGGAGGGTCAGTTAATGAGTCAACAGTTTAGGACAGTGGACAAACTGATGGTTATCCAGTGTTTACCGGTTTTGAAAACCATCCTCTGCTGATGGGAATAGAGAGAGGCTCTGTCAAGAGTCCAGCACGCTTACCTGGGGGTGGTTGCATTAGAGGTTCTACACCCAGGTCCACGCCTTATTAATTTATTGCAGGAGTGTTTTAGAAATGGGAGACATTATTTCCCTCAAGAAAATGTAGAGGAGGGATGCCAAGTTAGTAGAGGAGAAAATAGTTTTATCAGAGGAGAAAAAACGCCCTAAAAGGATGGGCGTACAGAAACTTTTCCCTATCCGAGATGTAACCATCACAACGTCCGGGAGCACCATTGTTTGTCTAGCATCTCGAATACCTGCAAGGAAATAAGAGGTTCTTTTAAGTGATGAATGGGACATAAAAATTCTCCTATTTTCCTGTCTATTCTTCCCTGAATGTGTAGTTTACTAAATTATGTATGGAGTCTCTTTATCGGCTATGTTTAATCTGCATAATTTTTCATTATTACATAATTATATGTCAGCTTAAATTATCATTTTCTGCCGGTTTTACTCCTCAACATTTTTGACTATTAACTAACCTTCCCGCCTTTTCCCTCCTTCTATAGAACAGTCTCCCTGTGAAATATCTCACAAAAATCATGGCACTGCTATATCAAAAATAGTGAGAAATGACATTACAGGATACTTGTATACCTGGTAGAGGAACCATGTTTTCAAAAGCTGTTTTTTGTTGTGTTTTTTAAGTACAGCATAAAAGTTATAAAGTACTCATGTATTAAGTACACTGTTCAAAGAACTTTTATAAATGTAAAACACAAGTGCACCTAATTTTATTCACCCTATATATGTTTGCTTGTCTTCTTTCTGTCATTATCTCCCCTCAGTATTAACTACCATCCTATTTCGAATATTTTATCAATGTAGTCATCCCAATATGTTATTTTTTGTGTCTGGCCTTATTCAAACAGTATTATGTTGTGAGATTAATCTCTGATGTTCTTTTGTATTTCAGATTCACGTTTCATTATAGGAATAAACCCCAGTTACCGTTTTAATATATACTACTATGGACAGTAGTATATACAAAATGGAGATGAGAATTAAGAATTCCCTGAGCAGACAAAATGATTTATACGTGTAAGCAAAACTACAGTTAACTTATTTCATGGACATGAGTGAAACTTAGATTATTTCTTATAAATGTCTCATAATCATAAAAAAAACTTAAGTCATCATCCTCAAAAGTTGTATTGTGTAAGATAATCACTTCTAATTAATCACCCCATTTTAATAACCACGCACTGTAAAAGTTAAACAACGTGTTCATTTTCATTTTATAATAAATACACCATCATGTAATATCATACCTCCGAGTTTCATATCAGGTTTCAGTTTGAATCCTCCCACTTTACAAACTGCTCTTGTATGCAAAATAAGCTCATTAAATATTTATGGTTCTAATGGTTTTGATTGTGTTATTTGTGAATTTTTGACAACAGGGATTTGAATGTTTCCATTTCAAATCTGTATGAATATTGTTTTAAACATTCTTACACAGGTATATTACACAGGAACAAATATTTATGTATTTTTCTTTTATATATGTCTACAAGAGAATTTTGAGCCATAAGGTATACATATGTTGGTCTTTAATAGTCACTGCCAAACAGGCTTCCAAGTGCCTATAATAATTCATAGTCCCTGTGCTATTATACCACTAACCTGGTTAATATATTATTCAACACATTATTCAAAATTTTTTGTTTTGTTTTAAATTTAGCCATTTTAAGAAGTTTGTGTTAATTTTTAAAATTTTTCCTTTTCTCTTCCTACATACCTTTTTTATCTTTTTAATTTCTTAAACTTCAGTTTTACTAATCTATTGCTTTTAGTTATAGAGGCTTACATATTGGTTTATTCTTCTGCATTTTCGTGGTGTCCTAGATATTATGATATGCATTCCTGAATCTTTACAGTCTATTTGGAGGTAATATTATACCACTTCACACAATATATAAAAATTTTTCAACCATATAGATCCCTTTCCATCTTTCATGGTATTTTTCTTTTACAGTTATATGCGTTAAATCTATAAACATTATAAACCCCACCAGATGACATTATGGTTTTTACCTTAGTAGCTATGTAGATGTTAAAGAAAATAAAAGAAAACCTGGTCTTTCATATATATGTACCTGGTTATTTGCCTTTGTAACGCTCTTTATTCATTTTTTAAAAATGAGTTTATCCCTGATGCCATTTCAGATTGAGGGACTTTCATCACCATAAGTGCGTATATGGTGACAAAGAGCATTCTAATATTTAATTTATCAGAAAATATATTTATTGAATTTTCATTATTGAAAGTTATTTACTGGATATATAATTTGGGGGTGAGTTTTTCCCTTTTAGTACCTTAAAGATATTTTTGTACTGTTTTCTAAGCTATGTGGTTTTTATTAGAAATTGCAGTCCTTAGATTATTCTTGTGAGATAATGTTATGTATTATTCTCTTCCTACTTTCGAGATTTTCTTTTTATCACTGTTTTTCAGGCATTTGTCTATTAGATGCCTAGATTTAATTCTCAGAGAATTTGTCCTATAGGTAAGTCACTGCGATTCTCAAATCAATACAATTATATAGTTCACCAAATTTTGAAATTTTAGTGATGATTTTAAATCTTGTTTTCTAAATTCATTGAAGAGATAGATATTTTAATTCATTCAAATTCTGGCCACCATATCTGAAACTGAGACCAATTCTCTTTGGTCCTCTTTGATTCAATATTCTCCAGATTTCTTGAAAAATTTGTATTATGTTAGCCCTCTTTTTTTCTCTGTCTCTTTTTCTCCTATATTATAAAAATATCTAGGTCTTTGAAAAATACCTGAAATATTAGAGGCATTATATATTCAGTGAATAGTTTAGTCCTTCCTATCACTTCACATTTAAAATTAGTTTTTAACCTGATAATTTTTCCCATCAAATATTTTCATTAAAGTTAACTGAATCTAGCACCTGATTTCTTTTTCAACTTTTTTAACTTAAAAGATACTACATGCAACACACACTTTAAGATAGAGCTTGATGATTTATAACAAATTAAAGAAGCATATAACTATAACTCTAATGAAAAAAATAAAATTTTAACTGCATCTAAACCACCTTTCATGTCTCTTCCAAATCGCTTCTACCTGGGGTAGAATAAAGCAAAATACCATTTCTTTGTTTCTTACTTTCATTACCTATGTTCTCTCTTTTATTATGGGAGATCTTTATTATTACTTTCACCACAATAATATGGCAGAAATAAAGCTGATGTCAGTTTCTGGGCACAGGGCATGACAGCTGCAGCCTATACTTCTTAGCTTTTGAAAAACTTATTCTGGAAACCACCTACAATGCAAAAGGTTTGAATGCTACGTATGAGACAAGTATGCTATGAAAAGACAAAGACATGCAAAAAGGCCCTGAAGAGTAAGACATACTGGAAGTGAGGATAGGCAAGGAAAACTGAGTGAGGAAACATCTGGAAAGTAGATCTTCCAATCCTAGCCAACCCTGCTGAAAAAACATAGTACAGAATATGTGAACCACATAGTCAGGCTGTCCGTAAGCTCCTGATCCCAAAAATTAGCAGAAAATAAACCTCTTTGGGCCACAATGTTTACTATGTAGCAACAGGTCACTGGAATAAGATAATAGATAATTGATATACTATGTGGTCTTTATTTCTCACTACCCTGAATTCTAGCATCATCACTTAATCTGGGTCTTTTTTTTGGTAAACTTTATGTAATTTAATTATACAAACGGGTTTGTTGGTATGGTTTATTTATCTCAGTCCAGTTATGAGATGTATCTGTGTGTATGCCTGTGTGTAGTTCTTCTTTTTCAGTGTTTACAATGAAATAAATGTGTATGTATGTATGTGTGTGTATATATATATATATATATACACACACACACACTTGATAATCATTGTATGAATATACAAAACTTAGTGTCAATTTCTCTATTATGAACATTCTAGTTATTCCTCATTTTGGATTATTATGAGTAGGACTTCTATAAATATGTTTGCAAATGTTTTTATTGCAACCTTACATAGGTTTTTGTTTTATTATAAATGAGTGAAATTGTTAAGCCTTAAGAAATTTACCTACATTTTCAAGTCTAGTAAGTGACATGACTATTTCTAAAGAGGTGGGCCAATGTATACGCCCAGTATTAGTGTTTGAGAATGCCAATTACCCCAAATGTTTGCCAAATTAGGATTATTAATTATTTGAATTAAATATATTCCTGAGGATATCTCAGTGTGACTAACTTGTTTTTCACTGATAACAAAGGATTGTGGTTACCTTTCCATATTTTATTAGCCACTAGGATATTACGTTCTGTAGAGTGATTGTGCGGTTGTTAAAGTCTCGTGTCCATTTTACTTTGGTTCTCTATGTTTTATTTAGATTTTCTTTTCCATAGGAATTTTTTAAATATACATTAGACATAAGCCTATTGGTTATATGTGTCTCAAATATCTTCTATCACTCTGTAATTTATCTTTTCATTCTGCTCATAGTATCTTTTGACTTTAATATTTTCTTCATTTTAATGTCAAACGCTCAATTTTTCATGTTTAATATTTTGTGTCCTATATGAATATATTTCTTAACATGAATATAATTATAATTATTATATCCTCATATATTATTGTCCATACATCTTATTTCTTTGTTTCACATTTAAATCTACAGACACACTTATTGTTTTTTATTTTGCAGTGAAGCAAAGGTCAATGTTTACAATACTTTTCATATGGATATCCAGTCCTTCATTAAACTGGTATTAAACCATAACCCTGTAATGGAAAGATTGACCCTAAATGTGTTCTCTAAGGCCAACTTGTTTTAAATAATGTAGCCTTGTCCTTGGTACTGCTTCAGGACTATCCTGTTTCATGGACCTATTTGTTTACCCTTGAGTCAATGCCAATTTCTGCACAGTTTTAATAGATGTCTTAAAATATAGCAGATTATATTCATCCACTGTGTCTTTTTTAAGATAGCTTTGGTTATATTTGGCTCTTAAATTTCCATATTCTTTTTAGAACCAAGTATTACATTTTTACAAAAATAACTTGAGATTTTGATTAGGGTTGCATCATAACTATATATAATTTTTAGGAAAACATGAACTTTATAATATTGATGCTGCTAAGCAACAAATAAGTGGTGTTTCTGTATTATTAATGTATTCCCTATTTACTCTCAAAAGCTTTATATCTTACTGTGGGAGAAATCTTAACTGACTTATTTATTTTTAATCATGTGGTGATTATAATATTATACTAAGTATCATAGTTTTAAAATTCACCTTTGAATTGTTTATAGTTCCTTTATAAAAATAAAATTGAATTTGCACAGTGACCTTCCATTCTGTAAACTTGCCAGTTTCCCATAGATTCTAACAATTCAATTGCAACCTTACTAAATTTGCTCCTTTTAATTAAAGAGTAACAATCACAGATCACTTTTGATTCTTTTGCCCTACTTGTCTCACGCATTCATCTTCATCTCCGTGCCATCATTACAGCGAAACACGCCTATGTTTCATTTCAATTGCTGCACTAAACTCCCCAATCCTAGTTTACACTCCCTCCTGTTCCCTCTAGTTTCTCTGCCACAAGGTAAATTCCTTCAAATTGGAACATAGCCCTTTGTTTAAAATGTTCACAGCATCTATTACTTCTTTTTTCTTTTTTAGCCCAACATATTTTTTTCTGGATTTGTCCCTGCACAACCTCAAAGCCTGTTACGTGCATTACAATAGTTTTGCTTTTCATGTTCTATGTGTAGGGTTGCCATTACACATACGGAATGCCCAGTTAAAAGTGAATTTCAGGTAAACATAAAATATTTTTCATGTATTATTTCAGGGACCAAGTTTATGCTTTTTAAAAAGTACTAGTTGCATACCTAAAACTAGGCATTTTATTTTCCCTGGATATGGTTATCTTACACATAAATAATCTTATGAACCCCAGTAACAAATAAACCTCTTGGAAACAATTATTGGTTCAGAAATGTGGCCAAGATGAGACTGAGATCACCCCGGACATTTTCCTGGCTCTGTCTATGTAGAAGTGTTTAGTTTTCATCTGTGATTTCTGTCTGTAAGATGATGTTATCCTTAACTTGCTTACGGACATTTTTGTCTTGTGAAAGAAAGTAAAATCAAAGTTGACCAGAGAGATGGAAATACATAGAGAACAAGAAGAAGAGAGCCAGAATACTGATGTGAGTCCCTGAATCCAGTAATGGAAATAAACAACTAAATAAACAATGGCCGACCAAATGAGAACGGGCAAAGGCTGTCTGTTCAGACTTGCTATACGAGGAAGTCAGCCACCATTGCTTGGGTTTTGGCAGAGACTCCAAGGCAGGCATAAGAGTGGGTAGGCATTGTAGTGGAAAAAAAGGAAAGCTTCCAGCATGCCCTGATTGGAAGTTGTTGGCATGGGGAAGCTGTAGATGGGCTAAGTAGAAGTGAAGCATCCTATGTAATTGGCTTTCTGGTTGGTTCTAAATTGAAAGTGGGGGAAAAGTAGGGAAGCTGCCAGTGACTCACCAAGTACTGGCCATTTGGGGCTGGTTGTTACAGGAGTTATTTTGTGGTATCCTGGACCGTCAGTACCGATAACAATCTGGCGTTCTGCAAGTCGGATTTATAGCAGATGGCTTCCTGAGCTGGTTTCTATCGACAGTGGTATGGTTTCCTGGGAAGGTTGCTGCATATTTTGGGTCAGAGTTTTATTTTTCTATATGGTCTGGCTACTGTCCATTTCTATATTCAGTCTTTCACAGTCATATATGAATCACAGATTTTTTAATAATGTGAATCAGTAAATTCTCCTTTGTGCTTACTCTAGTGGGAGTTGTATGTCAGTTGCCTAAAGAAGAATTCTCACAAATAGGAAAACTTCTGATTATTTTCAACCCATTGTTGCAACATAATAAGATAAATAATGCCCTGGCTGGCGTGGCTCAGTGGATTGAGGGCCAGACTCCAAAGCAAAAGGCCGCTGGTTCAATTCTCAGTCAGGACAAATGCCTGGTCCCCAGTAGGGGGCTCACAAGAGGCAACCACTCAGAGGTTTCTCTCCCTCACTTTCTCCTTCTTTTCCTATCTCTCTAAAAATAAATAAATAAAATCTTTTTTTAAAAAAAAGATAAATTATAAACATAGCATCCATTACCCAGAATAATTGACTTCTCTCTCTTTAGCCTATTCCTGCATCAACCTATCAGTAATTTCTAAACACTCAATCACCATATTCACTTTCTATCAATTCCTGTAATGAATGGAGTATTTTCACCCACTGGGATGTTGCTCCTCACCTCTCTTCTTCCTGAATTGTTCTCCATGCAGCCCCTTCCCTGCCCCATTCATCACTATCATTTTTAAAATTAACCCTCACGCATTCTCTATCTCTCAATTAAAACAACACTTCTTCAGGGAAATTTTCACTGACCTTTAAGACAACTTCAGATGACTATTACACTGTTTTATGAACCTGAACTTCTCTATTAAATACTACAACACACTTGCAATCAATAAATAAACTGTTTAATTTAATTTGTTGTTAACTGCTAACCTTTACAGATAATTTGCCCAAAGATGGCGATCAATATATATTCATTGAATGAATGAATGAAAGATTTTCAATACATTTTTTGAAGTAAATATATTAAAGCACATGCCTCAAAATGTTTAACTATTTACTAGAAAAATAGTTATAATTATAATTAAGTATAAATTAATACAACTAAGCTACACAATAACTTAGTAAAATAACAATGTAAAGGGTTTCATTAGTAATATGAAAGAACATGAACAGAGTTGAAGCATTTTCTAATTCTGGCCTCTCTATAGTATGTGTGTAGAATTACTCTCCAGTAAGTCATCCGTGGTTGTGCTTATTTGTATACCGGTAACAAAGCCACATACTCTCTTCTTCATATGTGTATATTCAATATTAAATGAAACTTCTCTTAAGATTATCAAATAAGTCTAGAGTTTGCCTGGTGGTTCTTTTCTATTACATTTCTGTGCCCTCTTCTGTCATGCTTTATTTTGGAAAACTTCTTTTCATTAAGTCCTGGGTATTTCCCAAAAATGATACAAAAATTTAATAATTCAAAAGCTCTATTTTATATTGTGAGAGGGAAATGAGCAGCAAGAGAAAGTAACAAAGAAAGAAAGATGGAAGGAAGGGAGGGAGGGAGGGAGGGAGGAAGGAAGATGTGGAGACACCTATACTTTCTAAAAAAATTACTTTGAATTACAGTTTACATAGAGCTAGAAAATCAGATGCTGTCCAATTCATGAATCAGTAAATAAAGCCAGTTTTTGAATTAACTCAATTGATTTTCTTTTTAATTTTAGGAATGTTTATTTATAAACATAATAGTTTTCATTAATATAAATTTCGGGGGATTGATACTAAAGCGAGAAAGATACAACTTGGACATTTTATACTTTTTAAAAATAAAATAGGGAAAATCTATTTATTTGAATTGGAACTTGCACTGGTCTTGACTCTTATGAAGTAATGTCCTACAGGTGGCAAAACACAGTTGTTGCTGCTTGAATTTCCTAGTTGTTATCCTTAGCCATAGTTAAAGTAGTTCATAAGCTAATTGAAACAAAGACCAATTAAAAGCAACAACTGTAATTTTTATGAAGTTATAGACTTCTCTTGACGAATTCCATTTGATGGGTTAAAAAAAATAGTACTTGACATTTTGCTACATAAAAGTTAATTGCTCTCCAGTTCCATTTAGAATGACACATAATTTAAAATGAATTGCTTAATGTGTTGTTCTAAAGAAAAAAATAGAAGACATATAACCTGAGGTGACCATGATTTAGTAATTCATTGCCACAATTCACACAGAGAGCAATAAAACTAGAAATTTCCTGCCTGATGATGATAAGAGATGTCATTCAGGGCAATGTATTAATTTCTTTGGATGCCAAAGTTCAAGGAGCGCCATGTATGTGTTCTAATGTTGACTAATATCAGCCTTGGGGGAAATTTCCTAATTAAAAGCTCATGACAATGAGCCTTAACATTTAACAATACATAATAATAGCACTAGAAGAGTAGAAGTCAAGCAAAATAAAAAAAAAAGTAAAATACAATTTTATTATATTTCAGATTGACTTAGTTTTTAATGATGCTTTAATTACAACATACATTGAGAGACAATGACACAAAATTAATCAACAAGGTCTATGAAACTAGAAAAAAGAGAGATTAATGTAGGCTGAAGCAGTGTGAAAATAGTAGGTCTTAAACTAGACATTAAAAGATTAAAGGAAGGCGAAAATACTGCAAGGCTTTGTGAATGAAAAGGGCAAATGGAGCCAAATAATAGCAGATTGACTGTGAGGAACAAAATTTAAAAATTAATTACATAAAGAAAGCTGTATATTTTTTATAATTTTTATAATTAATTACATAAAGCGGTAACATTATTCCAATTTTATTTTATTTTGAAAATATAGGTTTATAGATTTAGTTTCAGTTCCGCTGCTCACATAAGTAGTCCATAAGCAGTAGAAAATAAAACAGCTATTAAAATAAAAGGGTGAAGATTCAGAGAAAAGAGAGCAGAGATGGAGCCTCTAGAGTTTACTGCGAAAACACAGGGCATGGGAGATAAGGAATCTGTCAGGAGGCAGGCGTCACTGCTCAGGACAGAAGGGGGGAGCACCGAGGAACCAGTCTGAAGAAAGAAGCCCCAATCTTCTGAGCTGGCTCCCTGAAAAGCAATGCCAAGGCTCTTTTCACACAAACCATGGCAAAAGACAGTTGGCTTGGTTAAGATAAGAAGCTAGGTGAAGGGTCCTGAGGAACTTCTTCAGAGAATGATAGTCACCTTTCTATTCTAGAGCATGTGGATGGGTGGATGGAAGTAGTGCCACTGGGTTTGCTTGCTACCCAAGACAATCCAGGGAGCCCATCTGAGTCAGCCGAACCATGGGCAGCCACACTGTCAATAGAGACTGTAGGTAGACTTGATAATGGGCAGAGAGAGCAAGAACGAGCAGTACACAAACAGGCAAATTTCTTTAGTGAGAGAATGCAGACTATTGGTTGATCAGTGTTTCTCGTGACCTACTCCTATAGCCAATCCATAAGTGTGTAATGAAAATCCAAAAAAGCAATAGTAAATAAAAGTAGTGAGGTCCTTAAGTCCACCTGCCCCTGTGGCAGGGGCGCAAATCTGTCACTGCTCTATGCACTGTAGAGTTGTTTTTTAAAGTACAATTTAATTCTACTTTTAATTCATTCAATTTTTAAAAAATATATATTTCAACATATTTTATCTGACAGATGATGTATAATCCAAGAAAAATGATCTATTAGATATCTGTGTCAAGTATTTTTGTGTTTCATAGAAAGTAGAATATTACATTCTAAGAAGAATACATTGCCACATTAAATATTTATATGCTTTAAAAATATTAGATGGTCAAATTATGTCATATTCTTTTGAGTTATTGCCCATGAGAAAATCATTATTAAGATAATTATCTTAATAGGAAAAAAAGCCTTATAAGTAGTAAATAAACTTTTATTTTACAAAAATTTTAAAATATATTTGCTTGTGCATTCACCATATTTTAAGAAATAAACTTACATAAAGGGATGTAAACATTTTTTACAATAGTTTTGATGAATTTGTTAAATAAGTAATCTCTGAGAAATGGTAAAAATAAGCTAAATAGTTCATCTCCTAAACTATTAATAGAAATTTTTGCTTAGACTGAATAAATTGCCCTATGAAACTGAAAATCACATATCAGACAACACAGCACAGAAATAATCACACTTTTTTCCTTTAAGGGTAAAAAATGGGTTGTGGTTAATAATATTCAAGTCAATTCAAATGTATTCTATTTTTCTAATAAGATTATCATTCTCTTAGGAATATATCATGGGAATTTTTAATTTGTAAATTTAATTTCTACCTCAAAAAAGGTAATGTTATAATATTGGCAAAATACATATCATTCTTTAGGATTCAACATAGTGGAAAGTCAAGAAAGAAGTATGAAAAATAAGCATGTCGACTGTCTAGTATATATCAATAAATATTCTTCAAGATTTTGAATTATTATTTCACTATGGTATTAATTCCAAAAGAACGTACCACATAAATGTTCAATCAAATCATTCATGCATTTGTCTTATTTAAATCTCTCCTTTAACTCTGTAGATTCTAAAAAAGTTAGTGTGTTAGCAAATATACGCAGACACAAAAAATAAGTCAGACTTCATTCACTGATTTTCTTGATTTTAGAGTAATTGGTTCTGAATTCACCAGGAATGATGACACCAATTTATGGAAAGAAAAAACAACATAGCATATGTGCATTTTGTGGCTAAAGACTCTCAACATCACTCTTGTCCAGCACTACTCTTCAAAGCCAACTTGAGAAAAATGTCAGGTACTAACATGTACAAAAGAAATTAATAGCAGTTTGGGGTCATTATTTCATTGGGCGTTGCCAAATGGTGATTTTTCAGTGTTATCATTTCTTCTGATTTGTTATCCATATGACCAACCTGAACTCACTTGATGACAAAAAAAGACAAAGTAGCCCCTGTGCCTCATGCTGTGATGCAATAAGTACATAGAACCACCTAGGAAGTGTTCTTTCCTAAAAATAGAACTCCAATCCAGTAGCCTTCCAGGGAGCAGGTTGGGGAAGGCAAGGGGGCATCTGTGTACAGGTGATAGGTTATTCTGTAGAGAATTTAAACCAGTAATAAAACCAGTTAAAGAAGAGAGAGAAAGAGAGAGAGAGAGAGAGAGAGAGAGAGAGAGAGGAAGGGAGGGAGGGAGGGAGGTCTTTTTTGTTTCTTGATGTCAGATACCTTTTTATATATTAGCATTTTTCATTAAGGATAATCATGTTAGTTATAAACACTGAGATTGGTGTAGAGCTATAAGGATAGATAGATAGATAGATAGATAGATAGATAGATAGATAGAAAGATAATAGATAGGTGATAGATAGATAGATATACATATAGTCCATGGGTTAAAGTGGTAACTTTCAAACTGTATTGTTAGTATACCTAATTAATATAAGAAGAGAAGAACATGAAAGAGAAAGGAAAGGAAGGGAAATAGCAGAATAAATCTTAGAAAAACTTGTGTGTGTGTGTGTGTGTGTGTGTGCGTGAGAGAGAGAGAGAGACAGACAGACAGACAGACAAAGACTGGTTTATTTTTTTATATTTTTACTTTTTGTTTTATTTTATTTTTTAATGTGAACCTTGGTAAAAACATTTTGCAAACCAATGGTTTAGAGTGGTTTAAAAAGAAAGAAATTTCTAAGGGGTTCTTTTTGAAGGACTTTGTTTGTGTATGAAGTATTCTTCCCTAAGATGTGTTGTTTAAAAGGTTGTAGATAATATATGCCCAGATTGGTTAAGAGGTCAACTTATTTGAAATAGATGGATAAGTTTGGTGATTTCTCAAAGGTTTTTTTACCATTTTGTTTCTATGATTCTAATTCTATCTTTACATTAGAAGAGTAACATGCATTCAGACAATTAAATACTTAAAATTAGGTCATCTTGGCAGAGAAATCAAGAAAATTTGGCCTTTGCCTTTCATTTTCAGTAT
This sequence comes from Mormoops blainvillei, assembly GCA_004026545.1. NCBI lineage: Eukaryota > Metazoa > Chordata > Mammalia > Chiroptera > Mormoopidae > Mormoops > Mormoops blainvillei. Next base: position 4,432 of record PVJD01009098.1, on the reverse strand, counting down.
GAAATGATAAGAAAGGGTTGAAAAACCCATTAACATTAAAAGGAAGAAATTTACATTTGGGAATATGTTTGGATCCCTGTGGTCCCATTTCAGCCAAATGTCACCACAAGAAAACTATCCTGGAAAGGTATTTTCAATGAAGAGTAAAGGGATTTGCTGTTTGAAATGATTTAAGTTTTCTACAAGCACATAGCTCTGGATTTTATCTTTTCTTTAGAACAAGTAATAATTTGCTGAAATTTCAACAGTTGCCTAAAATGTTTAACACTGGAAACATATAGCTAGCTGTACTATGTGATTTTCCCCATTAAGAAAATCTATATATTCTCCTATTTTCTAGGTCAAAATAATCTATATATGGAGAATCCTTATCAATATTTGTCCCATATCCTGAGAAACTGTGAACATTGCACATCTATTAAATATTATTATATTTCCATAATGCTTAAAATATTTGTGATGTTTAAAAGAACAAAGTAGCCCTGCTAAGATACGATCAAATAGAAAACAGATAATTTGAAGTGATGCAAATTCTTAGGGGTAATTCAGTAATTTAACACTCAAAAGCAAGAGAGTTACAAAGAAAAGTTGCAGAGTATAAATAATATAGGTACAAAGCTAAAAAAAATTGCTAAAAAATCACACCTTATTTAAACCAGTATAACTGAATTAATAGCAGCCATGAAAACAGTCAGAGTTCTTCCAAACCAATCCAGTAATGCTTAGTACATTTAGAAGAAACCAAGAGAAATGACTGTTTTGCTGAATCATAATTTTGTGAGAATTTTCTCCAATAAGGGACAGCTCAAAATAGTAGAGTAGTGGAACAGACGGTTCAGATTCTGGCCTATATAAAACGAGGAGAAAAATATATTATTCATTACTTAAATAAAAGTTAAATGACACACCAAAAATGTCCTCAGGAAAGCTGCTTACAGAAGGTAACAACTTGTCCAAGGCTCAAACATACTGCAATTTATTTCCGATGCTGATATGCCAGTTCCTTGCCGTTTAATCCTTCTTGAAGTCAAGGCGCGACACCATGAACCACCCAGACTGTTGGTGCCTCTCCCTGTCTTCCATAAAACACTTTTGAGATGTTGTATTATTGTAGAATTAATGAGATACAATTAGACGATTGTCCATTTCCTATTTACTTTCATGTGCCACATAAATTAAAAATATGTATGAATTTCTATGTGGAAACTGAATTGAAAGTATTCATCAAAGAAACTAAAGAGTGAAATTGCTTTTATAAGATTTTTCCCAAGATTGCAATTTTTTGATAAAATTTGTGCTATATACGCAGTTCTGGGAGGTGAAAAATATATGATCGATTTTTATATGCAATATGGGAAATATAAAAATGTGACTGAAAATCTAGACAGATAAAAGATTTTTTTTCCTTCAAAAGTGGTAGAAAAGTTTCTCTTTTCCAGTCTATGAAGATATTTAAACTCGATTTTCTTTATCCATGTATTTTTGCTTTCCTACATGTGGCTTCACAGTATGCTTGTTAGTGTAGAAAGATGTCTTTGATAAACCCTGTTAGGGGTGTGAAGGGAGAGTCTTTAATTAAGAACCAAATATAAACAGCCTGCCTGTCAATATTTGAGGTGCACTATTCAGAATAGCTCATAATTAGGTCCCTAGAGAACATGAAGCATTATGCCATTATCTGCCTGGAACATTATGCTCACCTAATTTTTCTGTCCACTTTCAATATTTGTATTACTTTGCACAATATGGAATTGAACTTTTAACATTGTCACATCTGTCTAAACCTTTGCTTTTTTCATTTCCCTCCTCCTTCCAAGTCTCCTCTTGTGAACAAATTTATAATCCTCTCCAATTATTAAATGAACAACTCTCCTCTAGTTGACTGTAATAAAGAGAAGGCTGATGAGCCTCAGCATGAAATACTTAGCATTTTTTCTAGCAATTTTTGGTCTCATTTAACATTGGTTAAAGACACACTTCTTTGTTAAAGTTACATGTGAACTAGGCCCAAAATGAACCGATTATGTTCTAAAGCAGTTTATGTTAGGAATTCAAAAAGCTGAGCTATGTAGGATGAAATAATCATTTCATTTATGTATATTGTTACTAGCATTTTTTTTTTATCATATGGGTGCCACTGCCAATATAATGCTTGAAAATGTTATTGCTTCTGGGAACAACACTTTATATAAATGATGACAGCTGAGGCCTCCAGCTCCTGAAGCCATTACTTTAAGACAGTTTTTGCTAGTTCAGCAGAGCATTCAAAATATGCTTTTATTAGACCAATTCCACATTTGTTTAGATCATAGGCTTGTGAATATTGGCTGGGATAACCCTTCTGTGGTTAATGGATTTCTATGCTAGACTATAAAACCAAAAGCCATAAAGGCTTGATCCGAAACAGACATGAACAAGCCACTTAACTTGTGCACGTCACTCATATCCGTATTACTTAACATCACCTCCCAGTGCCCACTGCGTTCACCATGAGAACAATTTTTGTAAGATAATAAATTGTCTTCAGAAAGCTTCTACTTAAATATGTGGTATAAATTTGCTTGCTTCCCCTTTTCTAGTTAACAAATCCATTGAGCTCCCACCTGTTCTAATCTTTTTTGAACTCTGTATAATATTCCTTCAAACTACTAATTTCCACTTCCAGCTAATAATAACTGTCCTCTCTCATTCTCTCTCTCTCTCTCTCTCTCTCTCTCTCTCCTCCCCCACCCCTGCCTTCCCTTATCTCTCAGTTACTTGGCTAACACACCTCTAGACTCTTCTTTCTGTTTTCTTCACCCAACCGAATTAATTTCTGTGCTTGGCTGTGTCCTATGACAATTTTATCGCTACATCTTAAGTCAATATAATTCATGTCCACATTGTTGATTTCACATGAAAGTATCTGTTCCTAATGTTTTCACTTCCTAATATTAATCATCATCCTCAGAATACTTCCTAAATTTTAGTTATATATTCCCAAATCTCCTGTGATAACCAGCTTGATATTATTTAATAGGATCCTATTCTCTTGTCAAATCAGGAAAAACCTGAGGTCATCTTTGTATTTCATTTCCCTTGGCCTGCATGCAAAATATTAGCCATATTTTGCTAAGTTTATCATTCTAATAGGGCCTACATTCACTCTGCTACGTTTCTGCATGAAGTGGCCAGTTTAGGTGCAGAGATCTTCAATGACTGATGCTGAGAAAATACATGCAGTGTGATATTTGCTAGGTCTGTGAATTTTGGGGAGCGAGATTATGCATACTATATTTAGATGTATATTTAGAAATTTAGGTGTGCATTTATGTGAAATTTAACCTCCATAAGGAAGACGACCTTTTCATTGTTTGAGGTTATGAATTTGAAGAAATGCAGGTGAGAAGGCGTGAATGACTCACTCTTCAACTCTGGTTCCCCTGTGCACATATACTATTGGATTTTAGTTCCAGTTTCCCTCCTGTCTTTCTAAGGGGATTGATGAGCATTGCCAATCCCGGTAAATTCTGGTTACGGCTGCTCGTTTATAGATTGTAGAACGCATTTGACAAAGACTACTTCATGGCGGGGAAACCCCTCTTAGTTTTCATAAAACAGGGTAGTGGTCTGACATGGGCAATGTCGATGCACATGTCAGTGCTTCCTTCTAGATATTTAGTCTCCTGGTTCCTCCACAGTCAGACTGTTACATGGTCAGTGTTGTTATTCCTAAAGTTATCTTTTTCTTCATACTACTCCAGAATCAGTTACGTTTTCAATAACCAACATCCACTGCCACTTGCCAACTGGTGATTTCCTTCTTTATATTGCGGCTACTAGAATTTTTAGCAGGACTTGCCACCGCATCTCCAGCCAATATATATAAGTCAATGGTTTTTAACTATTTTTTTTCCCTTTGGATTAACTTCTGTGAGATTTAAAATATTTAACTCATATATAAATGAGACTTTCAGTTTGAGGATAAATAATATATATATACATTTTTTCATTTATTTTATATACATGAAGACTTGATCTAGTTACTCTGTCTCTTGACAATAAACTCAAAGAGCAGAAAGCATGCCTGCTTGCCCAAAGTTGACCTTAAAAATGACCCTTGCCATCACTGATATTTTAGTTTAGTAGGGGAGAGTAACACTCATCAAAAACAAATGTAACAAGTTCCTATGTCAGAAAAGCTTCTAGTACAATGAAACCTATTTTAGAGGAAATTGACCAAGTCAAGGAGGGCAGGAAAGACTTCACTGAAAAGCTGAGGCCACTTGTCAAATGTGTGTATTTCAACCTAGATGAAGAAAGATAACTCTCTTGACAATCTAGAGAATGTGTTGCAGAGGGAAGGACTGAGTGGATGCAGATAGATGAGATAAGGGGTTGCTTGCTCTGTCCAACTGAGAAATGACAATAGGTTGGAACTGGGGGAGGGTGG
>PVJD01009097.1:0-66175 GCA_004026545.1 Mormoops blainvillei | reverse complement strand
CCCCCCATTAGCTCTGAGACCATGGGCAAGATATTTAAATTCCCTAAGCTTCCATTTTCCTCACCTGTAAAATAGGAACAGTAATAAAATTTAACCAGTAGGGTATTGTAATTAAAAGGGAAAATTCATGGAAACAGCTTAGTACCTAACCTGGAAAATGATGAGTTCTCAATCCTTTTGCTGCCGAAGATGCCGGTATTATAATGAGTGCTGTTGTGTGTTTAGTTTTTCGGTTGTTCATGTTTTTTTACAAAGAACAAATAAAACTTTTAGTAAGCCTCTGAAGAAAGGGTTATGTTGATATAAAGTGAATTCCTGTTCTCATAGTACCATGGCAAGTTCCTGAAGAAAGGGTTATGTTGATATAAAGTGAATTCCTGTTCTCATAGTACCATGGCAAGTTCCAAACAAAAGGAAAATGCATTATTGATATTGACTTGCAGCTTTTCCAATCAAGAATAAGTAATGCTTGAGATGCAAAACTTTTTACAAAGATTATCACTGAAGTCATTAAGAGTACAAAATAAAGTATAATGGAGCTCTCTCTGGTAGATAACATCCTTGTGGTCATCAGGATCTATAATACGAACTGACCAAGCTTTAGACTTTTAAGTTCTCACCAAACAGCTGGTTTTTGCTTTTAAATTCTGTAGTTTAACTATATTCACTTCTGCAAAAATTTTATATTCACATTGGTGTCAAATTTTCCTGGATGTAGGCTCTCTGAACATTTTAGAGAGAAACGTTAGGACCGTTCTTCAGCGCCGTGACTCAGAGACAGCTGCTCCCTTAGCACAGCCCCATCCCCTGGTCGGACACGTGGAGAATATGTGCCGAGGGATTTGTAGCACACCTGGTTCTCAGCTGGGACAGCATCTGGGACAGCCCTCTCATTTTGCAGAAAGGAATTGGGGAATCTGAGACTCCTCTGTGTAACCCATGGTGCCAGCACAATTATACTAGTGTAGCAGCTGTGCTAGAATGAGGCTCCGCTGATTTTCACAGGGCGTCCAGCCTGTCTTTTCTGCCTCACCACGTGGTCCCCACCCTTGCATTTCTTCAGCCTGTTTTTCCAGCCCTCTTAAAGGGGGCGTGATTGTCAGGTAGGAGACTGTGGTTCCCCTAAGTCAGTGGAATGACAGCATGAGTTCATTAAAGCTCCTGTGGTGGTTACATTCTGCCTGTAGTAATTCTGTCCTGTCCATTTGTCCTACAGGGTGTGGTCGGAGGTGTCATGATTGTCACCCCTAACAACATCATGTTTGACCCTCACAAGTCTGACCCCCTGGTCATTGAAAATGGGTGTGAAGAGTACGGCCTCATTTGCCCTATGGAAGAGGTAGTTTCCATTGCCCTCTACAATGACATTTCCCACATGAAGATCAAAGATGCCTTGCCATCGTAAGAGACATTTCTTATTTATCAGAAAAAAGTGGGGTGGGGGCGGTTCTTGGGATAATTAAATGCAATTAAAAAGTGAGAGCATTGGCCATGAGCAAGAGATTGTGTGGAGGTGAATCTGAAGGTGGAAGATTTGTGCACTAAATTCAAGGACATAGGAAAATGAGAGAAAATGGAAATGATAAAGTCAGTGGTAGGGAAGGGTTGAACATACAAAAATGAAAGAAGAAAAGCAAACAAGCAAGCGCACAGAAATGGTATGTGTTTGGCTTAATTTTTTTAAAGCAGTGCATGTTCTTAATGAATTTATGAAAGAAGAAATTAGTTTTTCTGAAAAAAATTTTAGTGTTTTCCTTTCAGTTTAATTGTTAAACAGAGTTATAGTCTTTATTCAAATTCTGGGATAGGCAGTCTTCCCAACTCATATCTCCCGTCAGTCTCATGTTGGACTGGGCAGCAGCCACTGACCGTGTCGCCAGACCACCTTAGGTGGCGTGAAGAGAGCGTTACATAGGTTTGTTTTGTCTCTGAAACGTGGCTGAATACTACTTTAGTCCTGATTCGTTCTGCCTTATAAAACTGAGGGTTTGTTTTTTTAAAAAGAACCTCCCCATGAAGAAAGCAAAAGAGGGTTAAGCAAGCCCAGGGAATTGATTCCCTTGTAAGAATAACCTGATTCTTTCTGTTATTTTGTCAGCGTGCCTGTTCTGTAGATATAGTGGAAGTAAATCTTTAGAAACCCGTAGTGATAGGAAGGTAGTGAGGCAAAGCTGTGGGTCCTAACTGTGCGGAGGGAATCTGGTCCTTGGGACTCATGAAGGGAAGGGACGGTAACTAGGGAATTAACCCAGTTACAGAGTTCTTAGGGGGCTATGCCAGTAGGTTTCTCCGAACTCTTACCGTCCACAGTATCCAATCTTCTCGGCCCTCCCGCAACTCCAGGCCACTGAGGCTACCACCAGACATGGGCACTGAGGTCGTTTCTCCATTCTGCTGGAAGTGAGAGGTGCAGGAGGCAGTCTGCATGGTGGTTAGGTCCAGAGCCACACTTCGTGGGTGTCCCCAGCTCTGACGCTTAGGGCTTCATGGCCTGCAAGCCTCAGTTTTCTCATTATAAAATGGAGTTAATAGTATTATTCAGCTTATATAGGGCTGTTGTAAGAACTAAGTGCGTTGATATACCAAAACTCTTAGAAAATAGCCTGATACCTAATGAGTGTAGGCTGTTATTATGTGAACCTTTAATTCATATCTGAAACTCTGTTCATTGTGCCATGGAAGTCTTGTTATCCTTGCGGACTGAGGCTTCTAATGCATCTAAGTGTATGGAGATGAGTAGATCATGGGCCTTACTCTTGAGGAGCCTGCAGTCTGCTGGGTACAATGGACAGGTGGATAGAAGTAGTCCTTCAAAGGCACTGTTCACGTAGAAGTATCCTCAGCATGCCGTGAGAACCTCGTGAAGGAGTGTCCTGCTTGGAGTCTTAGATGCAGGCCGAGAAGAGGCAGTGAGGAATTAGTTTGGAAAGAAAGAATGGACATTGTGTTCTCTGCGGAAAGAGGAAAGAAGATAATAGATAAAGATATAATTGAGGGTGGCAGTGGGTGGTAAGGCAGATAAGGGCATTTCTTGCCTAGTGACGACTTCTAATGGAATAATACAATTGCACAGCTTCAGCTTACAACATTACGCAATCTTTTTAGTAATTGAAAGGGAAGGTATATCTTTACAGAAAGATTTCTCTCATTGTGAGATTGTGTTGAATGGCTGGGATACAGGACTAATGACGTAGCTGGGAGAGACGGAAGAGTTAAGCATTGGCTGCTAATGTGCTGAAATTATTTCAGAGTTGTACACTGATTCCTGCCTTTGATGCAGGTATATACAGACTTTTCAATCTAATGCACAACATATGCACCTGTGAGCAAAACAGATTGTATAAGTGCAATCATTGTGAGATGAACTTAGTATTATTGACTTCAGAATTCCATTACTTGTTTAAAAGTTTAAAATAGCTTAAAATTTTATTATTACCAAAAATTGTATGGTAAAACAAGAACTATAAATTATCTAGCTGCAATGTGCAAATTGTGTGTGTGTATGTGTGTGTGTATAAAATCTCTCCATCCTTACCTTTAGGCTTTGTATCTTTGTGTAGGACATTTTGTAACTCCAGCTGCCACAGAAAATAGGAAGAGAACAACTGAAAGGATTATTGATCATCATTAGGTGCCTGGCTGAGTCTAGAAAACATTCATCAACAGCAGAATTGGTTGACAGAACTATATACTTTGGCCCAGCAGTGCTTGGCAGCTGCAGTGCAGAAAAAGCAGATGACTAAATTAATCTCAGCTTGGACTGGGAAGAAAAACAAGAAGGGAGGGGTAGGCAAGAAGGTAATACAGGAGGCTGATTAGAGTGCAAATGTATTCTTTCTGGGGGTCTAGCTAAGCAGATAAGGAAGCAATGAAAAAGGGGTTTGGGTGATCACAGAGGAGAGTTTTGCTTATTAACTAAGTATGGGAAGAGCTAGGTTTCTTTGTTGCAGGACTTCTTACATAGGCTTTAATATGCCAAATTAAATTTTGGGTCCTAAAATGGAAATGATGCCACGTTACACTTATTCATTTGACTCTAGGACTGAAGCATCTCTAACATTTGAGTTGGGCGGGACATGTCTGTGTGTGCAGGTTCCTGCAGAACAGAGACACTGTCACAGTTACTTTTTAACATACGGCATTTAGGGGCACAATGAGTGCTTATTGAACTGAAGTGGATTATGAATTAAAGAGGCTTTTTAAAGCATTTGTCAGAGCCTAACAGTTATGTAGGCTTTTGTTTTCTACTGGAAAAAGCAAGGATGTTCCATGCAAGTGATTTATAAAATAACTGGGGAGATGGTCTTGTACCTTGAGAACTTCCTGGTCCTAATAAAGTATTACCTGAATATGATCAAGCCTTTTCAGAAAATAAAAGTATTTCCGAAAACGTTATTTTTAAAAAGCGTCTTCTATCTCTGTGTTTTTAACCCAGTGGAAATGTTAAGGTAAGTGAAAATATGAGTTACTAGAGATATTTCCAGTCATAGTTTAAAAACATATGTTTCTTTGACCATTTATCTTAAATTTTGGAGAACATGTTTAATCAATATTTTTGCATAACTCAGATCTGAGTAAGGAAGAATGAATTGACTGCAGCCCAGGACAGTAAGTTTCAGCTGGCAAAACCAGTTGCCCATTGCCGTAAAGCAAAATGATACTGTTATAAAATGAAAGAGCTAGGAAATTTAAATTAAGTATTATAAGAGCTTCTTTGATTTACATCTCTATAAATTTTTAAGTTATGAAATGGAACAGGTAATATATTTCCAAAATAATAGTGGAAGCTTCTACTTGCTCCCTTGGGAATAGAAGGATGTCGGTTATTGGAAGCATTCGATCCCAAGTCATGAAACCCGAAACTAGGGTTCAGGGCCAGTCACTTTATAGAATAGTTAACTGTGTAGCTCCTCAATCAATGAGTCATTCAGAATTAATGTAGCTGGTTTATGTAATCTATTATAAAAAAGGAAAAGCTTTTCATACTTAAGGAATTTTAGTCATAGTAATAAGACATTTCTTCTCCTTTTCTATCATGAAAATGAGGAACATCATTTCATCATTAAAAGCTGGTAGTGACATCTCCATCTTCATAAATGACTTCAGACACTGTCCATGTCTTCTGGCAGGATGTGCACCTTTCATGGTTCTTTGTTTTGCCACTCCTCCTAGTTGATTTATGTTTCATTTTGAAGTTGATCTTTTTAATTTCATTTTCTTATTCTGAAATCATTTATACATTAATTTAAGTTGTGGTATGTTTATGTTTTGGTTTTTGACTGGGTTTTTTTTTGTTGTTGTTTGCTTTTTGCTTTCCTCCATTTTCTTTTTGGTTTTGTTTTTAACATTCCGTGTGCACCCACCATTTTTCCCTCAACAGTGACCTACCTCAGGATCTTTGTCCTCTGTACAGGCCTGGAGAGTGGGAAGACCTGGCTTCAGAAAAGGATATCAACCCGTTTAGTAAGTTCAAATCTCTCAGCAAGGATAAACGGCAGCAGAGTGAAGAGAGAACCATCACTTCAGATTCCAAATCAACAAGACCTTTGGAGAAATCAACAGAACACACACCTGCGAAACCCTCAGACAGCTCGGTGTCAGGAAAGTTCAAGAACCTGGAATCCTCTGTGGAGGCAGCCAGTGAATCTACCACAGTAACTGAGGTCAGCAAGGGACCTCCTGACACTCATACTGTCTATAAATCTATAGCCAAAGAAAATTCCCTTTTGGGAGGAGAAGATGACTTCGTTGACTTGGAAGAACTTCCTTCTCAAAATGAGAGTGGAATGGACAAAAGAGACACCTCAAAGGAGTGCCTTTCTCTTGACCCAGAGGAGCAAAGGAAGGCTGAGTCCCAAATAACCAGTTCTGCTGTGGAAATGCAGGTGCAGACAGCCCTGAACTTTTCAAGAACAGAGAGTGATGCGGAACTGAAGGGGGCCCTAGATTTAGAAATCTGTGAGAAACAAGATAAAATGCCGGAGGTGGACAAGCAGTCTGGTTCTCCAGAAAGCCAGATGGAAAACACACTGAACATACATGAAGATCTAGATAAAGTTAAACTTATTGAATACTATCTTAATAAGAACAAAGAAGGGTCACAGTTATCTGATAACTTGCAGAAGGGAGAGTTCAGTGATGGCAAAAGTATTGAGCCAGGAGGAATAGACATTACCCTTAGTAGTTCTCTTCCCCAGGCTGGTGAGCTCCCCACTGAGGGCAATAAAGACCCAGATGAAAACTGGGTGAGAGAGAAAGCACCCCATCCACTGCAGCTGGGCTCTTCTACAGAGGAGAATATGAGTAAGGAGTCTCTAGGCACCTCTTCGGAATCTGCTCTGGACAACAGCTGCCAAGGCGCACAAATGGATAATAAATCTGAAATCCAGTTATGGCTATTAAAGAGGATTCAGGTACCCATTGAAGGTAAGCCATTTTGGTTTTGAACATCTTTATATTCTGTTATATAGGTTACCTTTCTTAAACATGCATATGCAGTAGCACAGCTCGTACAATCATTTGAGAACAGTGTTTTCTCACTAGAGCATGTCTTTACTGATACATCATTAACTGGAAAATACTAGCAATATATGGTATCTAATTTGAAACTTTAAGCATGACATAGATTTCTGTTTCAAAAGTAGTTTGCTTATTTTAATCTTTTAAGTAACTTTCCTTTTTTACCTTGAATTTCTATATCTAAAGGACTTTCAAATATTTTTGAAGGTATTTCAGTTCTAAACTGTTGCATTATGGTGTGATTGGGTCCTCCGTATCATTCATTAATATCTGTTCTTGTGGCTTATCACAGTTTCCCACCGTTTGGTATTTTCTGGTTTTTATGCTTATTCATAGTACATAGCATCTTATGTGATGTAGACCCATCTGAAACATCCCACACTTTCTCCTTTTGTGCTCTAGGAGGTCTGAAAAATTTAATTAGTTCCAGTGTGATGACGGTGTGTGATGATTCTGCCATACGCTTTGACTTCTTCTCACTAAGAGGGGGTTAAACACTATTTTTTGTAAGTCGAAAGGTTTTACTGTCACCAGTATTGTCACTATTGAAGGTATTTTGCATATGTGATTCAGATATACTTCCCTCAAAAGAAGAGAAAAGCAAGACTCCACCCATGTTTCTGTGCATTAAAGTGGGAAAACCGATGAGAAAATCCTTCGCCACGCACACTGCAGCCATGGTCCAGCAGTACGGCAAACGGAGGAAACAGCCAGAGTACTGGTTTGCTGTCCCTCGGGAGAGGTGAGTGTGAGCTAACATGGAAAATCTGTTGTCAGTTAGATTCTAATTGCATCTTAATTTTTTTTTTTACTTCATCTTAAAATACTTAATTTTATTCTTAAATGAGAGATTTCTCATACACATTGTAGAACTTCTAGAAGAATAGTATTTGAGTAGCTAATAGCTAAAGGGTTGTTTCAATATAGCAAATTTGAGGTCATCAGCTGAATTTTAAATGAAAGATTTAGATATTCTCAAGTGCCGGTAATTGGAAGTGCTCTTCTGCTGAGAAGAAAGGAATTCCGTGGAGCAGATCCAAACCCCTCTCATGCTGTAGAGAGGCATGATTGTAATTTTTAAAGTGCTTATTATTCTGGGGGACTAAAGATTGCTTTGGCCTTATGGAGGGAGTACCCGTGACTCAGCAGCTTGAGAAATGTGACATGAGATCACGTGGGTGGGCTCCAGGGAACGTATATACCGCCAGCGAGAGCTCTAATTTAAATTGCCAAGGAAGAAATTGCTTATGTGACACTGCAGGATAGCAGGTAGTGGCATAGAAGTTCATTAACAGTGCATCACTGAATTCATTTTTATAATAAAAACAGGAAACATTATTTTTAGAAAAAATTATTTTCCTTTAGTATGTGTGGTAAAATAAAAATGCCTTAAAAAAGACCTTGCAGTTAGTTCAAAATCATTAAACTGACATATTTGTTTTTCCTAACTATTCACCAAACATCAGCATCTGGGCAGAAATTTTGGCACACACCTGCCAGAACAAATACTCAGTGAACTTCGTTAAGCATGAATTGCTAATGAAGCAAAATTAAATTCTAAGCAAGGGTACATTTTCCCGCTGATTAGTACCCAGAATGAGAATTCTCATCAGGAGTTGCCTTATTTTAATGAGTTATAGTTCAGCTTGAAAAATAAATAGGACTTAAAATTTTGAAAAAAATAATTGGATTTTAGTTGATGAATATACTAATGTCTTTTCCCTGTCTTGGACACAAACTTACATTCACATAAATGTCAAATATAATTTGTCTTGTGTTTATGTAATTTACTCCTCTACCTATGCCTGCGACCCCCATAGTATCTCACTGAAACTTTAAAGTAGGGATACTATGGAGATAAAAAGAAAATGTGTCTTTTGTTATTATTTTTAAATGTTTCCACAGAAGCAGTGTGAATTTGTGAAATCGCGTTACAATCAGAGTTTGACAATTAAGTATCAGAGACAGATAATAATACCTTAGAGATTTAAGCCAATTCCTGATTTTATAAGTCAGGGAAACCATGCACTGAAACTTTCAGCCATGTGAACTTTGGGGGTCTATCAGAAAACTGCCCATCATATATGCCACTTTTTTGCTGGGAAATGTCTTATTTATAATGTAAGGAAGGGGAGTCTTCTAGAATAATTCTAGCAACCTCACACCCTGTAGTTAATTTTACTGTCATTCTTTAACCCAAAAGAAACCTGTAATGCTGAAATAGTACTTCTCTTTGACCTTTCATACAAGTGTTTTTTTGTGAGCTGTTTAAAGTAGGTCACTTGTTGAATTCCATTATATTGTATTTGATAGGGTCCTTGACTTATCTGTCTTTGGCTAACACACAACGTGGCAATACTTAGTATTCTTTCTTGAACTATTAATTAACCAAAGATTGTCTGGGAGGCATTATATCTCACTGTGTTAATGATGGATATTTTTGTGTATATGTTTGGAAATTTTTATTTTAATTGCTCTTTTATATATTCCCATTTCAACCTACCCTAAAGGAAACCACACTGTAGTTTAAGATTGAGAAAGATGGAGAAATCTTATAGTTAATTGCCACCCAGAACTGCAAGTGCACAGTAAGAAATAAGGAAAGCTTATTTTTATTTTTAATATATGAAATTCTTTAGGACTTAAGGCTCATCAAAGTCCTTAAGGAACCAAGAAGTGGCATGCAATGATTTTCTTACTCTGGTGGCGATTTCTCGATCCCCTTGCTATAAGAATCTAAGCGTTTCTACTTGCCTTTCTACTTAATGGATCTTTACATGCATTAAAGTTTCAGCAGCTGAGTTACATCCTAGCAGTGTTTTCCTTTCTAGGTTACAGTGTCCTTTCATAGACCTTCTAGACGTGACAACTTATTGTCATCTGCTCTTGTACCAAAGCTCCTTGTCACATTAGAATAATATTCTGATGTTGACATGACTTTACAAATGGTTTCACTATTCCTCCCTGTACTTCTTAAAAATGTTTGTGCTTTTTTTTCTTTTTGTTAGTATTACTAAGAAATCAATTGTACCAAAATATCCCTTCTGTCTTTACTGTGTGCTCTTTGGCTTGTTTAACTCCATCATTGAATGAATAGTCTGCCAAGTAAGAAAACGGGGGGAAGGATGGGGGGCAGGGAAAGCAAGAATGGGAAGCCGCATATAGTCTCTTTCTCCTTTGCTTTCAGTGCAACCCTTGTTATTAAATTTTAGATCCTAGAAATTAGAAATAAAAAGTAGTTTCAAACTGCCTAAATACATAATACTTTTATTTAACTTGGTCAAAATTGTCAAAAGATCTAAGACCATTGTGGGTCCAAAATGCTGGTAGTTCTTCTTGCACACTCACGCTGCTATTTGAGACATGAGCACTTTTGCTGAGGATTAAGTGCATGTCCACTTTAAACCCTCCCTGTTTCCATTGCCACTTGGGAAAGAATTGTGTTCTTTTAAATCAGCTGCAGATGACAATGGTGTGCTTGGGAGATTTGCCAAGTGTCTGGAACTCGACATAAACCCAGGACATCAAATGTTTTTTGAACTCTCACTCTTGTGCTAACTTACACATCAGGACAGTGCAAATAACGCTACCTTATTTTAATTATCTATACAGGATTTCTCAACCTTGGCACTGTAGACATTGTGAGCTGCATAATTTTTTGTCCTGTGAGTAATAGGATGTTTAGCAGCATACACAGCCTCTACCCATGATGCCAGTAGCACCACCCCAGCTGTGGCAGCCAAAAGTGTCTCCAGACATTTCCAAATGTCCTCTGAGGGACAGAATCACTTCAAACTGAGAACCACTGTGAAGTATTGTACTATTAGACCAGGGCCTGTACACCATTCTGAAAGTGATTGTGAACCAGAATTGCCAAATCACTCTAGAATTTGCCTACTTAAAATTTTATTGTATTTGGACTTCCAGGCAAGATGGAGGCATAGGTAAACATGGCTCACCTTCTTGCACAGCCACATCAAAATTACAACTAAACTATAGAACAGCCATCACCCAGAACTGTCAGAAATCTAGTTGAATGAAAGTCTGACAACTATAGAACTAAAGAAACCACATCCATCCGGGCAGGAGACATAGAGATGTGGAATGGGCTTGTCCCACACCCACGTGTAGTTAATGAAAATTCAGGAGCTATATCTTGGGAACGAGGAGTCTCAACCTAACACCAGGCCCCGTAGCCCAGGGTTCCATTGCCAGCAAGGTAAGCCCCATAACTTCTGGCTGTAAAAACCAGTGGGGTTGGAGTCAATGAAAGTAACTACTGGAGTCCCAAGCAGTTCCTTTTAAAAGAACTGCACATGGACTGACTCAGCCTCACTCCCTCTGAGCCCCAGCACCAGGGTGGCCACTTGAAAGACATCAGTGGCATACAGGGAAGAACCAAAGTGTCTGGCATCAAGGCAGGAGCTGGGGGACAGCTTTCTCCAAGACAGAAAGATAGGCAGAGGCCATTGTTCTTTTCCGAGCCACAGAGCCAGCAGGTGGGAGCCATATCTGAGACTCCATCAACCTGGCTAGCATGGTTGGCTCTGCCCTGGTGAATCCCTGAGTCTCCACACGACCCAATTTATTGGCCCACCGAAGCTGTTAACAGTACCTTTTTCATATGAATGGCTGGTCTCAGCTCAGGCTTCACATCTTCCTAAGTCCTCTCAAACAAGCAACAGCGAGCCTCAGTGATCCCCTAGTCCACATACCTCTGGCTAACTGGCCCTAGGACTGGCACTAGCATCAACCAGCTTTGGATCACAGCTTGGCTTTGTGTGGAAGCCTCCAAGCCCAGCACAAGTAGCGGCCATCTGCAGATTGCTTGGTAGCTCGTACTGGGCAGCCCTAGACAGAACACAGGTGGTGGTTGACCCTGGCCTACATTACCTGGGAAACTCCAGAGCCTGTGCACCCAGTGGACAGCTACAGACCACATGGGAACACCACCTCCCTGCCCCTGCACAGCTCATCCTCCACAGAGGATGGAGGTTGGTGGCCAGTGGTCACAGCCAGTTAGCTGACTGGCCTGGGTAAATCCCTCCCATTGACCCGCCAATAGCAGCTACAAGAGGAGGGCATACTCAGCCCACACAAAGGGCACACCTTGACTACCCAACTTGGGTGATAGGGGAGGCTGTGCCACAGGACCCTACAGGACGCCTACTACATTAGGCCACACTACCAAAACAGGGAGTCATAGCAGCTCTACCCAATACATAGAAGGAAACACAGGGAGGCTGCCAAAATGAGGAGACAAAGAAACATGGCTGAAATGAAAGAACAGATCAAAACTTCAGAAAAAGAACTAAACAAAATGGAGAGGGGCAATCTATCAGATGCAGAGTTCAGAACACGGGTTATAAGGACACTCAAGGAACTTAGGATCACAACAGCATAAAAAAGATTCAGTCAGAAACAAAGGATTCACTAATTGAAACAAAGAACAATTACAGGGAAACAGTACAGTGGATGAAGGCAAGAATCAGATCAGTGTTTCGGAACATAAGGAAGCAAAAAACAACCAATCCGAAAAAGAAGAAAAAAGAACCCAAAACAATGAAGATAGTATAAGGAGCTTCTGGGACAACTTCAAGCATTCCAACACTCACATCATAGGGGTACTAGAAGGAAAAGAGAAAGAGCAAGAAATTGGAAATCTATTTAAAAAAATAGTGAAAGAAAACTTGCCTAATTTGGTAAAGAAAATGGGCATGCAAGTCCAGGAAGCACAGCAAGTCCCAAACATGGACACAAAGAGGACCACACCAAGACACATCATAATTAAAATGCCAAAGTTTTAAGACAAAGAGAGAATCTTAAAAGCAGTAAGAGAAACACAGTTAATTACCTACAGGGGAGTTCCCATAAGACTCACCTGATTTCTCAGAAGAAACTTTGCAGGCTAGAAGGGATTGGCAAGAAAGATTCAAAGTCATGAAAGGAAGGGACCCACAGCGAAGATTGCTCTACCCAGCGAAACTATCATTTAGAATTGAAGGGCAGATAAAGAGCTTCCCAGATAAGAAAAAACTAAAGGAGGTCATCACCAAACCATTATCATATGAAATGTTAAAGGGACTTATTTAAGAAAAAGATCAAAACTATGAAAAATAAAATGGCAATAAAACATAACTATCAACAATTAAATCTAAAAATCAAACTAAGCAAGCAAGACTAGAGACAGAATCATGGTTATGGAGAGCACTTTAATGGTTGCCAGGTGGGATGGGGGTTTGGCGGAACAGGTGAAGAAGTGAGGGGATTAAGAGGTACAAACAGGCAATCACAGAATAGCCACAGGGATATAAAGTACAGTATAGGAAATGGAGTAGCCAAAAAACTTATATGCATGACCCATAAAGATAATCAAAGTGTAGGGATTACCTAAGGGAATTGGGCTTACTGGGTTGGGGGAGGGGCAATGGGGGAAAATCAGGACTATGCTAGTAATAGCATAATCACTGAAGTATAAGTTTTTTAAAACTTTATTGTATTTGATTATATCCACAGTATTTGCTCATCTGCATATACTTTGTTTCCTTTACTAAACCAAATACTTCTTGCAAATTATTTTATTAAAATTTATTTTTAGCTTCCTTATTAATCTATACTTCTGTAACTGTAAAACAATGTTGTTGCTTCTAAAAACATATTTTATCTGGAAGGTAACCCTATATTGATAGAGTGCTACAATCAATAAGGTTGTCGACAAGCATTTATCTTTGCACTCTCACTTTGCACAAGCCTATGCTGGAAGATGTCTGAGGTGGTGGAGACAGCATCATGCCCTGCCCTGGAAGAGGGCTTTGGGGTGCTGGGCTGCCCTGCTCTGGCCAGTGAAACAGCGACCCCCAGCAGGCAGAGATGAAGGAGAATCCTTAGGAACTATGGGCTACTTTGCCCATTTGAAACATGATTTCTTAATTTGAAAAATGGGTCATGGTGAGTGTTAAGTAAGTAGATCATATTCGAACAAACAGTTATTGAGGGCGTGTGCCCTGACAGGCACTGGGCTAGTTGTAGAAAAATAAGACTAGGACCCTACCCTGAGGAGCTCATGAAGAGTTCCTAGAACTTTCTAGAGACTTAACATGTATTGTATTCCAAAGATTTGGATACTGTTCTACATAAAAAATAATTATTGTCTTTTTTTCTTTCTTAATTTTAAGAAATTATTACCTTTCCAGTATCAATAATTTCTTTTCAAATTAAAACTTTTCTTTTTTCCAATTACTTATGGTCTGTTAATTTCTGAAGTGTTTTATAATAATTGATTTTATATTATCCAGCTTTTTAAGTAAATAAGATGGAAATGGAATTAAATAGCAGGAATTATGTAGAATCTACCAAGTCGTGCATAAATGTTTAACCTAGGCTGAATTAATTAGTTTGTGTGTGGTTTGTGTAATAAGTAAGCTAGTAAAAGAGGGAAATGGGGAGAAGGAAAGGGTATTTAAAAACATTTTTTTACCTTGAATAATTATGCTAAGATAATTTTAGCAATACTTGAACACAGAGAAGCAGGAGGAGTGGGCAGAATCTGCCTTTTGCAATCTGCTTTTTTCCCTACTTTATAAGTTGGGCACATTTTCCATATAAATACTGTGTTATTTTATGTGTATGAACAAGAAAGCACCCCCAGTATGTTTCCCTATTGATTTAAATCATGTTCCTGCTTTGGATGTTAGGTTGTTCCAAATTGTTTGCCATTATAAGCAAAGCTACATTAAACACCTTTGTAAACCCCTCCAGGTGGTTTTACCAAGTCAGAAAATATTTTTAAGGCTGTTAAATACGTGTTGCACATGAAAGCATGTGCATTACACCACCAGCGTAAGAAAGCCAGCTTTGCCCCATGCTGGGAAATCCAAGTAGCGCGATTCTTTATCATTTTTGGTAGATGAACATGGAAGCTAATGTACCTTTAAAAACATTTTATTTTCAATTTGAGTGAGAGCTTTTTCTATAACATGTGTTTGATATAGTCAGCAATGGCCTGAGGATTTTTATTCTATGTGATGTCTTTAGTAATAAATTTATTTATATCTTGATATATAAATATATATTTAATTCTCAATTCTAAAGTACCATGTTTCTCTAATCAGCTTCTGATTAAGATCAGCAAGCCCTTTGATATATAATGAGTAGTTATATTTTGTGCCCGCCCACATTTAGGATGAACTCATGGTATGTGTTAAATGTATTCTGTTTTCCTTAGAAAGCATGGTATTTCCATGCAAGTCAAGGATTATGAAAGTTCTCAAGCACTTTAAAATAGTTAGGATTTTTTTTTCTACTTTCCCAGGTAAAATGAGGAATGCAGCCGTGAACATACACATATCTGACCTTTGAAAAGGCACTGCCCGCGTAGTACAAGATGCATGTTTCTCAGATCCATTTTGGGGGCAGTAGCAGCTCTTCCTGCAGTGCGTGCCCTATCTCACCAGGGTTCTCCCTGGTTGCCTAGCCCAAAGAGTAGAACCCAGTGTTCAGGGCCCTGTTTTTCAGGAAGTGTGTGTTTTCTTTAGGTCAGCAGTTCCCCCAAAGGTATTCAATGGAAATCTCATCCCATAGACAAGTAATAGGTGTTCCTAGTTAAATATGTTCCATAGTAAGGTCTTAGCTCTTTAGTTCATAGTTAGTTCATGGTTAGTTTTGTACTCATAGTTACATTCCCTTAGTAGACCTGTATGGGAATTTCTTGGTTTTATTTCTGATTCTTTACTATTTTTCCTGTTACTGGTATAATAGAATATAATTTACTTTTAAAATGTTTATCTCTAATCGCATTTTAATTTTGAGAGTATTTGGTTATACGTATATATGGATATATATATGTATAATCTTTAAGTATTATTTTATGTATGTATTTATTTAAAGACTATTTTAGTCCCACCTGTGTTGGTTTTAAATTCTTTACTATAATAATTATAAATTGTGATTTATTTTCCCTTTTCACATTTCTAGTAGCAGCCGTGCATACAAAGGCTATGTATGTAATTTTCTTATTTGCATCAAAGCTATATTGTATTGTTAGGCGTGACTGGTTGATGGCAGACCCTAGTCAGGATCTACCTTTTAATTCTGTTTTCTTTTATTTTTAAATGATATTCACTATTAGTTTTGGAATCTTTAGAGTAAAACCTGAAAGTCATGGATACTGAGCTTTTCGTGATTGGGCCGTCCATCTGAAATCTTACTCAGTTTCAAACTATGAGTCTGAGCTCCTTTGGACCCTGATGTAATTCTGGTACTTGAATTGCAACTTTATGTAAAATGCATCGGATTATTCTGGTTGAGCACACACCTTTACAGAGATGCTTCTGTGATAGCTTCATCATCCACAGTAGGATTGCCACTCTTAAAAATTCAAAGGGGAACATCAAAGAAATTAACTCACCTGCTCAATTATCAATTTCTCCAGTTCTAAGCCAGAGAGGGCTAAGAGGGCAGTCAGGGCACTGAACCAGTACCTTCCTGGACCCCATGCTAGGCGCAGTACTCTGGGTGATACTTTGCATGGGTTATCTCAGTTAATGCACATGATAGTACTGTGAGGTGTGTGGCATTATAGCCCCTTTTACAGTTGTATAAACCACTTTGCTCAAACTGGCGAATATCAGATCCAGGGTTTCTACTCAGATCTGTTAGATTTCAAATCCCATTCTCATAACCAGATACCACAAAAGGCATTTGAAAGCATTATGTCTTTATTTAGTCCAGTGATTTTCAACCAGTATGCTGCAAAAGTCACATTGGTGCACCACAAAAATTTTAAAATGTACAATACCTGACGATTTAGTCAGGAGCACTGACTTCTTTTCCCTTAGATTGTCTAATAAAAAAATGACAACAGCCAACACAACAGTTGCTGTCTGGTGTGAATGCCCTGTCTTAAACTGTAAATATATAGGTCTGATAGTAGAGTTGTATCTTATTGGTCATGTCACATAAGGTTGTACCTGATTGGTTAATTCTTGGTATTAGAAATCCTTATATATAAGTACAGGCACTTGATTTTTTTAAAAAGTCAGTTAGCAAAAAGGATAATTACCTTTTTTAGTAAATCAATCAAAATTCTACCTTTTATGTCAGATTGGCAAAAAATATATTTTTGGTGTGCTGCAGAATTTTAGTAATAAGTTTGTGTGCACCATGAGATGAGAAAGGTTAACAACAGGGTGGTGATTGCTGGGGAGAGGAGGGTATAGGGGACTAAAAGGTAATGGAAAAAATGTAATAAATTTTAAATAAAAAAAGAAAGAAAGAAAAAGGTTGAGAATCACTAATTTAGTCTGACAGATCACTGAAATGGAGTGGGAGAGGACTCCTTCCTACACCCAAAGTCATTTCTTGGTTAATGAAGGAATGAAAATTTGGAGGATCCCCAAATTTATTCATCTCTTTGGATTTTTCTGAAGTACCTTTCGCCTCCCTAAATGTGTGTCGGCGCTTACAGGCAAAAGAGGTGACTGACATTTTATGGATGATACTCCAGGGTGCTCATTAAGCAAATGGCAAATGGTCTAATCAGAAGTGGAAAGAAAGAGCTTGACTAAAATGTCCTTTCTCTGATACTAGGTGTTTTAACAGAGTTGCAGGCTGGTTCTAGCATTGGCTCATTATTAGAATGAACTTTTAATGGGCTACAGTGACTATCTGACCAAAAACTAACAAAGGCACAAAATTTTGTTCTCGGAAGTTAGTATCACAAGATGCAGTTTGTTGCATGAATCTTACTGTGAATGCAGCCCCACGTACTCAAACGCAGTTTCCTATTCTGCTGTTCCTCCACTGAAAATGCTCTATACCTCACGACCGCAAGAGTCTTGCAGAAGGGTAGTTTGATCTTATCACATGGTTGCAAAAAATGTCTTCAGCCTTCAGGATTAAAGTTCAAACCCCCTGTTAGTTTTTAAAGCCCTTTGCACACTGACCTACCTTTCTAGCTTTTCCTAGATCTGCCTGAATCTGCAGTTCCATTGAGATTGGTTACTTTATGGGTTTTACCCAGCACTTCTAGGACCTTTGTAGCTTGGCACATTTTTTAAATACTACACCTCTAAACTTGAGGGGCTCCTCTCTCTTCTCTACTTTCCCCAAACAATACACCCTACGATGCTCTCTCCCTCGGGTGGCAGTCACAGTCCTCCCCCAGCCTACACTGCTCTGGTGAATGACCCACAGGCACAGATGCATCGGGGCTTGGGGGCAGCCAGGGTGGGGGAGACTTGGAAGCCTGGTACTTTTTCCCCGTACAGTAGCAGTCAATCTCAGTTTCTAAATTCAGAAATGTTGCAGACTAAAACCTGTGGAGAATGGTAATCTGTTTCATAAATATGAAAATGTGTGGCATAAACAAAGAATTCATGGCTTAGATCAATGGATGCCAAACTTAGCTTTGTAATAAAGTCGTATAGGAGCCTTTAAACATTTGGAGTACTCAGGCCCTTCCCCAAATATCCTGCTGCTTTGGATTAGGGTTAGAATACCAGAATCTTGTAGTCATTCTCCCTCAGGTGATACAAAAAGGGGCATTCTTCTGTTCTTGTTCTACTTTAATGCTCGAACATTTAACATCATTAACCATCCCCCATTTGACACCCTCTTTCCTTCTATCATCCCGTCCCAGCCTTTCCTTCCTCTGTTTGCTCATTAAATGTTTCCCTTTAATTGACCCACCTCTTTCTCACTATGTATACACTTGGCTGCACCTAATTAATTCTTTCTTTTATGCTCATCACTTAAAGCTTAGAACTTTCTACTGTGCTCCAGACATATGTATACCTAGTAGTCTTCAAGTTTTGGATCATCCATGGATCTAACACACACAGGACAGATCATGCCCTCCATTTGGTTTCGTATTTCCATCTTTGTCCTTTCTGCACTTCCCAGGACTCCTGCCTCCTGCTTTCTCCGTCATGGTAACTGGCACCACCAGCCATTCAGTCTCCAAAGCCAGAATGTGGGCGTAAGCTTGCTTCTCAGTCATCTCCCCACATCCCATCAGTCATTCATCACATCTGGCCTTTGTGTATCCATTTAACATCTTCAGGATCTCTTGCTCTCATTCTGACCCTTCTGTGAATAGCTAGCTATGTGACTGCATTAAGAAATGTGAATCAGACTTATTGCTTGTTGCTCAAGATGCCTGACTTCCCCTTTTATCCACCTCACCTAAGGGCATGTGTTCAAAAGTCTCCTCTAAGAAACTTTCCCTGTCTGGTTTAGATGGTCCTCCACTGTAGTTCTGCCTCTGTCCTAGCACTTATTACAGTCTTTTACAAATGTAGACTTCTCTTGGCTCTTTCCTACTGGATTTTAACCTCCTGAGGGCAGGGATCAATTCTTAGGACATTTGTGTTCTAGAAATAGCCCAGGGTCTACTGTATAATATACTCTTAAATGTTAGTTGGATGGATGCATGAATAAATTAGCCTGTAGTCTAAATAGAGAAAAATGTTTAAATATCTTAGCCTTGTAATTAAAATAATGCACAGAATTTATATAATAAGAAAAATACAGAAAAGCAAAAAGGAAATAAAACACTCATAATTTTGTTATGCGAAGCTAACTGCACTTTATTTTTATAGCTTCTTAGCCTTTTTTCTATGCATGGATTAAGGTAATAATTACACACACATAAACACTATTTTGAAAGCTACTCTTAGTAAAGAGTATCTTTCTCTGCCATCATTCTATCTGTGTGCATTTAGTGAGCATGATATTACTTTTGTAACAAGAAGTAAAATCCTAAAAGAGAAAATTGATTATCCTATGAAACTCACTGTAAATAGGAAGATGTCTGAGTCCTGAGGACCATCATGAATACTAAGCAAAATGCTCTTAAGAACATTATCCTTAGAGAAAAAAGACAGATGAATTAAAGGAATCTCAAACTGGTCTAGTTTCCCATCATGAAATCTTTAACCACAGTTAATGCTAAATTTTCTGATTAAAGGTCACCTGGCTTTTAATGGGAACAGGGCTAAATTGAAATCTCTAATGACTGCCATTGCTAAGAAGACCAGAGTGTTGAATAGTCTTTTAAATACTATACTTTATAGAACTACTTAGGCCCTACATGGCCAAGACTAGTATACCTCAGAATACAAGCTATATTCTGGAAAACTGTAGTTTTCAGTATCACACACCGTTATGTCATACTGTAATTTTATACTGATGGTTTAAGGCATGTCACTAATAAAGAAAAAAACCCGAAAAGGCCTCCAAAGCAACCCCTAAAGGAATTATTTTTCTCTCTTTGTGTTTAACACAAGCTATAAATTTTGGAAAACTGCTGAACAAATACAAGTTACAGGTTTATTAGTCCCTTATGTAAATAGTCACACTTTTCCTTTTTAATACTTCACTTCTCTTTTTTAATACTTTAAAATGCTTTGAAGTGATATTGCTTCCTTCCATTCTCTTCCCGGTCATTTTACCTTTTTCTTTTTTCATCAAATTAAAGTTC
This sequence comes from Mormoops blainvillei, assembly GCA_004026545.1. NCBI lineage: Eukaryota > Metazoa > Chordata > Mammalia > Chiroptera > Mormoopidae > Mormoops > Mormoops blainvillei. The sequence continues at coordinate 46,176 of PVJD01009097.1, read as the reverse complement.
TAGAAATTCCTCATTGCCTTCCAAAAGGACCGTATTAGGCAGCTACTCCTGAGTAACTTCACTAACCAGCTTTGGCAGATGCCTTGAGTTAATCAGTGACTCTGTAGCCGGACCTACGCTCATGAAAAAATAACCCCCTTTTATAAGTGAGCTCTTCACTGTGGTGGCTGTGCTTTCTGTGGAGGGCTGAGCGCCAGCACTGTGGAGAGTAGCTCTTGGACCTTTCTTTCCCATTGCAGGGATAATTCATCCCTGCCGATGGGTGCCGCGCACAGCGTTTGGGAGTAAGTATGCAGGAACTGTAATTATTGAAAGCCCGAATGCCTGCGGGAGCCAGGCAAGGAATGGAGGGAGGGAAGCTCCGAGGCCGTGTTCATTATCCACTCCAGGGAACAGCTGCCGAGAGCCTCCGCGCTACCTCCAACCGAACGTTGCTATGTGGGAACGTGAGCCTGGTGTTGTTAGGTCTGCCAGTCATTTTCAGAAGAAGCTGAAATATGAATTATGTGTGTCAAATCCCTTCAATTTCTAAGTAGTAGCCACTGTTTAATTTTTTTTAAAGGAGTGTTCCGTCCGCAAAGAATGCATCTGCTGCTGAGTCCAAGCTATGGGCTGCCAGCCGTAGGCCTCCATCATTGGTAGTGATAGAAACTTTCAGTTTTTACTTATTTTTGAGTGATCCTTTTTTAACTGTAACTGGTGTTTTTGATCAATGAGTCTGAAAAGAACTTCCCTTTATTTTTAGTGAAGTAGACAAAGAAGCATATTTAGTTAGTGCTTTGTAAAGAAAGTTTTCTTTTTCTTACATTTTTTCCAACTTTAAACAAATTATTTTAGCTCAGTTTAACTACACCTTTTCTAACAATTTATTGAATAAAATTCTCTTTTTACAGGCATGCTGACCCCCTTCCCCTTTAAGAATGGACTATATACCTGGGCATCACTACACCTTGGTTTCATTTGCAGGGGTGTCCAACCCGTGGCCCGTGGGCCTCATGTGGCCTGGGATGACTATGTATGCAGCCCAACACAAAATTGTAAATTCACTTAAAACCTTGTTTTGCTCAGGAGTTTTTGTTAGTGTTTGTGTATTTAATATGTGGCCCAAGGCAGCTCTTCTTCCAGTGTGGCCCAGAGACGCCAAAAGGTTGGACACCCCTGCTTGGGGTTGCAGAGTATTGAATCTGGAGAGACTTTACGGGACAAGGAAAATGACCTTTTTCATATAATGACCTCAGGACAGGCCACTGAGGTGGGTTTTAAAAGGTGGTAGTTTTCTGATGACAACCTCTGTAGTGAAGAGTGCTTTACCCTGCTGGGCTCCTGCGGCTATACTCAGAATGGAGACTGAGGAGATTTTAGCCTGGAGTGCAGTGATAAGTCTTTAATTTATAATCAATAGTACAAGTGAATAGTGGAGCTGCATGCATATATATTTTAGTACTCTCTAGGTCATATTCTTTCTCTCTCCTTGTTTTATTATTCCCATTCTCTGTGCCATAATGTATTCTGAAGTGTGTTTTTTTACTGTAATAGCTGTTTAGTTGTGTAATGGTTTCTGCTTATAATTTTTAAGTTAAGTGGAGATTATATCTTGCTCTGTCCAGATCGCCCCAATATTTTTTTTCTTACCAGTCACATTACTTTTTATTTTTTTTAAAGTTGTATTTATTTTATTTTTAGGAGGGAGAGAGAAAGAGAGGGAAAGAAAGAAACATCAATGTGTGGTTGCCTCTCGTGCACCCCCTACCGAGGACCTAGCCCGCAACCCAGGCATGTACCCTGACTGGGGAATCAAACCTGTGATCCTTTGGTTCGCAGGCAGACGCTCAATCCACTGAGCTACACCATCCGGGGCCAATCATGTTACTTTGGATAAGACAAGAACTGTTTTCTGGGTCATTTTGGTCCAGTTTGTTGGTTTGTATGGTAGCAGGTTTTAGATAATCACTCAGAAGGGACTTTCTAAAAGATCTGTCCAAAAGTAGAATGAACTTCCTCATACATTTGGTGCTCCAGAAACCTATATAAGCTTTCTTCATTTTAGAAGCTCAAAGAGATTAATTATTGATAATCACAAGCCTAAATGCCTGCAGGAGCCAGGTGGAGGAATGGAGGGAGGGCCTAGCAGAGGCCAGTGTTAGTTACCTGCCCTAGGGAACAGCTGCTAAGGCTTTGTACTACCGCCAATCAAGCGTTCCCAAAGCCTCCAGCTAGTGACCAGCAGCACCAGTCTGGGAGTTCAGGTCTTGAACTTAGAAATATGTACTTTTTTTTTTTTTTACCTTTACCTCAGAACTGTGTTTAAAAAAAAAAGAAGAAGAAAAAGAAAAAAGCAACAGTAAATTATATCCTACCATAACTAGTAGTCTTGTTTGACAAAATAGACTGTAATTAAACCTAATGCTGATACACCTGAAGTATGAATAGTAGAATAATGTTTTGTTCCAAGCATTAACTCAGATTTTTTTTTAACCAGGTCTTACTTATATTCCTCAACCCTACAGCTTTCTCAATGACAGGCTTTTATTAAAGAGTAAAACCAGGACAGTGGGACTGACCATACAGGAAATGGTGAAGCATAGTGTCTGAGACCACGAACTGACCTGAGGTTGAGGCTCCTTTCACCACTACTGTAACGAGTGGCCTTGGGCAAGTTAATCTATGTTAGCATCTGTTTCTTCCTCCATTAAATTAGAACAACGATTACAGTGACCACCTTCTGGGGTCACTGGGGGCGGGAAGCTTGCCCATGCACTAAATGAAAGTTAATTGTTGCTGCTGCTATAATTTCTCCCACAGTCTGCAGTGTTTTGTTGCTTTAGGTAAGGCTGCTGCCTTCCAAGCACCGTCTTTGAATTTCTTTTTCAGAGATGGCAACTTAGCATGCTGAGTAGAGATTCATAACTTGAATTACGTGTGTCCTTTGGGGTGAATCCTGAAAAGAGTCCGTGTCGATGATAACGACCTTTGAGTTTATGAAGAAATCTGATTAAGTTCAAATTTGTAATTTGACAGAAACTCTGAGCAAAGCCCGAGTGCCAGGTTTTGGTAGTAACTGTTGCTGGATGGGCTGGCGCCGGTTTTGCTCCTGGAGGAGTGTGTACAAGCTTCTCCCCTTGCCCACTGCCGCGCCTGTGCTCTGGCCTCAGTCACCTCTTGGCTGGATCGCTGTTGTGGCCTTCTCAACAAAGCCTTTGTTTCTGCTCAGCTTTGTCTTTTCCTGACCTTCCCCGCCTGGCTCCACGGCCGTCTTTCGAAACTGCAGGGCCGGCCCGGCCTTCCTTGCCAGAGCCCCTGGTGTCGCCTCCATGGAGAACCGCAAGCTGTGGTTGTTCGCACACTTCCTTCACTGATATCCCCGTATCTGCACCCTGGCTGCACTTCTGTTCACTTCATAGTTGTCTTTCAAGGACTTAAATCCTTTTTTTCTTAGCCTTTTCCTGAGCAGTCATATCTGTGAAATCAGAAGGATAGTAGGCTCATTGTACTTAGTACTGATACTCTTTAAATAAGCGTGTAACTATCACACTGTGTCCCTCTGTGTACCCTCTGAGTCACTGGAGCGGCCCCTGCCACACTTTGGGAAGCAGTGACCTCAGGGTACGGTCCAACCATTTTATCCTGTGCCCAGGACTTTCTGTGACCCAGCAGCCCAGCCTCTTTGGCCTGTTCTTTCTCATCTCCTGCCATTCCACTAAGTGAAGCATAAATCCCGCTCTTTCATCCCTCCTGTCAGGAATTCCTCCCCTGTCCGATGAGTCCTGTTCAATGCAAAGAGTCAGCTCAGAGGCCCACCGGCTTCTGTCGCGTGTCGTTCAAATTGTGTGAAGAGGTTTTGTTTACCCTCCTCAGCCTGAGGACTCTGGGGCAGGGCTGGGGCCCCTGCACCTCAGCAGCCCTGTACCTGTTACAGAATTCCCTGTCAAGTCACCAGTGAGCTGGTTCCGTGGCCCTTCTTTCTCCCTGCCTTGTCTAGCCTGACCTCCAGCATCCTCCTGCTCTTAAAAGACCATGTCTGTTTGCACATGTTGTCTCAGGTAGAGTGCCATTTCCCCTCTCCCTGTCACTGGCTTTTCCTCTCCATCAGCAGCCAGCTTACCACGACCCTTGGGAAGCCTTTCCTGACCCTAGCCTGAGATGATTCTCCCCTGGGCTTACCTTCGTCATCATTCTTTAAAATATATATATATATGAAGAAAAGGGGCAGCAGTATGAGCCCAGGGACCAGAATGGTTGTTGGAGCAAAGATACAATAGCATATGACTGGAACAAAGAGAACATTTTGGGAACTGGCACAAGATAAAGCTTTCAGGCAGCCCCAAGGAATTTGAATGGATCATAAAACCTATGGGGAGTTCTTAGGGCGATTTTACATTGCAGGGTGAAATGATCAGACTTGCATTTTATAAATTTGCTTCTACTTCTCTTCCATTTCTCTTTGGCTTCCTTCCAGGATCACTTCTTCTGCTTCCTCCTTAAATATTAGCATTTGCCAGGACCCAGTTCCTGACCCAGTTCCCCGCACACGTGTGTGTTACCACACCCATGGTTCGTGGCCAGTGTAGTGGCAGTTACTGGTAATTGTGGTAGCCTGGCCAGAGGCTGTGGATAGTGTCCTGAGCTGACAGGCTGAGAAATGCCCCAAGGCTCATTGAGACCACAGGGGGAGTCCCTGACCGAGCTTCAAAACAGCCGTCAGCAGGCTTTCAGAGGTCAAGACTTAAGGTGCCTAAGAAATACCGTTCAGTTTGACAGGTCACTTGAAGAAAATGAGCTTCACTAAAACAGGGAGGGAGGGTACAAGGTTTAAAAACTCTGCCCCCTTTCAGACGGCATCTGAGGCAGGTTTAACAAAGGCCATGGCCTAAAAGCTTAATAAAATCAGAATGGAAGAATTCAAGAATGAAAAGTTGGAAAGTCTGCTAACCCAAATGTTAACAATGTACTCAAAGGGAAGATGAGATGTAGCAAGGGAGCTCTAGGGAAAAACAAGATGTAGAAGCTTTTCTGTTTTAAGGATGGGGGAATGCGAGCAGGTTTGTGAGAGATGAAGGAGATAAAGGGATGGCGAGGACAGAGAGGTGAAGTAGGAGTAACGGAGGAGATTCACCGAGGAATGGGCCTGACGAAAGTACAGAGGGGAGGTTAAAACTGGAGAGGAGCTCCTTTGCCTGAAGAAAAAGATTACCAAGAGGGCCAGCTGGGAGGAGCGCGTTTATTAGAATGGTATAGCGGACAGTCCTCTGGGCGGAGAGGGAGGCAGGCGCGAGATTGAGGGTGAGAGCTTGAGAAAGCCGAGGCCTGGAATAGCTGCGTGCGGAGTGGTCAAGGAAGAGGCCTGGAGGTGCGCAGGGAACCCCGCGAGGGAGGGTTTTCCTAGCCAGGGTTAACCGCCTTTGACTTAGAGTGGGTTCCTTAAGCATGAACAAGCAAGTCCAGCAACATCCTTCATCACAAGGGAGGAGACAGAACAAAGATCGTTTCCATTTCTGTGGGCAGGTGTTTGAAAGGGCAGGTGTTGCGGAAGCCTCCCAGTGGTGTGCCTCTGGGGGACAGCGAGCACAGGGAGACAGAAAGTTTGACCAGGAAGTGTGTGGACCCAGGAGGGGCTCGTGACTGGGATAAGAGGAAGGATGGGGTTGAGTCTCACCGATAGAATCTTGAGGAAGGAGTGGGTGAGGTGGAGGCAGAGGGCCAGGAGGGGAATTTTCAGAACTCGAGGCCTGTTTGCAGAGGCGGGAAGATTGAGTTCTGGGAACTAACCACCAGGAAAACCCAGTTAGCCAAAAAGAACCATTCCAAGAGTTTGGTTAAATAAACTTCAATAAACTTCTACTCTAATCTGGAAGGAAAAAAGATGAAGTCATATCCTCTTCCTCTCATCCCCAATTAATTAGTAAAAATAACATAAACAAAGGATGGAGAATCGAGCGAAAGTAGGGCTGGGAAAGGGAACACTGAATCTCCCATTTGGTTAGAATTAAACCATCAGTTTGGTGCCAAATGAACTCGAATTTTCTCTTGTGGAACATGACTTTCTCATTCCTCATTCCTCCCACTTCTCCATCAGAAGCTTGGTATGGGGGCCTTTCTATCTGAGAGAATGAAGAAACGACATGAGGAAGGCTGTTATGGAGGGACACCAGGCTGTGACAGTGTCTGAGAGGAGACATGAATACTTCCCATTGGGGTGCCCTGTTGCAGAACATACTTTTACGGTTTCCCATCTCGTCTCACCTGAGGCCTCCCAAGGTGGGGGGTGGGAGGAGGTGAGTGTTACCTGTACAGAAGAACCCACCCCTGAGAGAGGAGGGAGGCCATTCAGGGCAGCGGCCCTGCCTGCCGCAGCCAGTGGAGAACCATTCCCACAAACATGGCTGAGGCGAGGCGGCTGCCCCACAGAGTTCCCCAAGCACAGAGCTAGCAGTGCTGTGAGCCTGTTGACGGACGGTGTCGGAGGAGGAACAGGGAGTGGGGCGCATATGCCCTAAGGGCCACCCAGGGCATTTCACTAATATTGAACTTCATTAATAAAACCCAAAGCCAAAGAAGTAGTTGCCCATGGTGTGAGACCTCTGACTATGGACAGCTACAGGAATGGACTTGTGCCCCCAGGAGTTCAGCAGTCATAAAAGAAGAGGCAGTTAGCTTAGACTGGCTGGAACCTTTCCAGGGCACCTCCAGGGGAGTGTGGGCATGTTATTCAATCTGCTGAGCCTCAGTTTTGGAATCTTTAAATTGGGCATCGTAACACTGGCCTCTTAGAGTTATAGTGCAATGTAAGGTAGGCAGGGAATCCCGCCTTTTCTTTTTAGGGAGCAGACAGATTTCATCAGCATTGCTAAAAACCGTAAGGTTGCGTCTGTGTTTAATATTAAAAATGTGTGTGACTCTGAGCCTCTTTTCTGTGATATTTCGAGAATACCTGTTTCCGCTTTTGTCTAGAGACTTTCTCCCGTGGCAAGTCTAACAAGCGCAGAGCTTACTCAGTTCAGAGGACTGACCCTGGCTGCTGTTGTCTCGCCGCTGACCGCTGCAGAAGAGGCCACTCACTCTAGTGACAAACGCAGGGCCGTGATTCACCACTCACTGTGCACACAGCAGTTTCAAGAGAAGAGGCTTGGGGGAGGCCCACTTACCTGGTCAGCCCAGGTTCCTACCCAGGTGGAGATATTTTTTTCTAGAGAGAGTGGCATATGCAGGCAAGAATGCTTTGTGCCTAAATTGATGTATGTAGCCATTTTCTTCCATAGTATGCCCTCTGTGGCAGGGAGTTTTGTCTAAGTTTTGCCATGAGCAAAACACCATGCCCAGTTAACCAGTTCCTAAAATAATCACAGCATTCATATAAATCTCGAGTCATCAATCTAGACCAGACCACACCCTCCTCTTTCCAGGAAGCAGGTAGAGGAAGAGATATTATGCTTTCCTATAGGCGTACCTCTTTTAGGACCACCTTAACCCATTAGAGACGCTCTAATAATCTTGAACTTCAAAAGAGAAGGTATTAGGCACAAGCATCCTCCCTTATGGGAAATCCTTTGGATGTCACAGAGATCCTTCTGTCATTTTCCATCCCTTTCACCCTCCCAGCGAGTTGTAGGAATGGGTAGTCTTCATCAGGCCAAGGATGTCTAATTATATCCTCCTCCAGAATAGTGGGTTCTTCTTACCTTCCATCTTCATAATTGAAAAGGACTGCTCAAGTGGTCTCCCCAGGCAACTTAATGTCTCCATCACCAGAAAGGGAACTGACTGGCAATTGCTAAGATAAGATCTCTCCTTAAAATCTTTACAGACCTGCAGGTTTCACAATTTACATTTTCTTACAACATCGAAGAGGAAATGAAATCTTAACTCCAAACCTGTGCCTCATCCCTCATTCCCCTGCAGTCTTGCTCAGGAATATGTATCAGCAAGCGCTCTTAGCATTTCTTGGAACGCGGCTTGAATGCGCATGCTTGTGCAGCGGCTTCCCTTGTCAGGATAAAGTGTTAGGGGACAAATGAGAAGTTTTTTGTGGTAAGTGGGTCCAAAAACTGATAAAAATATGTCTTGTGTCATAACTAGGGAGTAACTGGGAAGTGGTTCAGAAATCAGTGTGGAACTAAGTGGAGGACCTAGTGGTGTGGTTGAAAGAACACTGCTGGCCCCCTCTGGAGGTCTTGCCCTGGCTGGAATGCCGATGGTAGACTTCAGAGCCCCCGTTTCCTTAAAACGAAGAAGAGTTAGTTGGATTAAATGCTATCCAGTGTCCCCACCAGCCGTCACGTTCTAGGAGGTAAGCTCGACAAGGTCAAATTCACTGGCATATAGTGAACGCACCCAGGAGTGTTGTCAAAGGAAGCAGTGTCCTCTAGGCAGGGACCACCAGGGACATACCTGCCGGTGAACAAATTGGGTTGACTCGTTGCAGTGAAGGACAGCATGTACTGTGGAACCGTGGGCCACCTCAGGAAGAGGGTGCTAGGGAAGAGTCGTGGGATTCAGTTCATGTTAGGTGATTCGGGGAGGACCTAAGGAACTGGGACTTTGCTCTAGGTTGGATGCTGTCAGGAAGCAGAGGTCATTCTGTGATTGGGTTTCTTCTAAATCTTAGCTAGGAGGGAAGGCTAGAGAGATTAACGCCGTAATTGGTAAAGAAGAGCAGTCATTCTTAGTAGCCAGATTAGAGGGATATTTGGTCATTTTTGTGGCTGGACAGTGTTCTGTTTTTGCTGTGTTCAAATAGGAGACCTCAGAGAGGCCTTGTTTTTATCATGACTCATCATGGAGATAGAGTGGCCTTATCTCATGCTGGTTTTTTGTAAAATTTTTTATATTCCACAGGAAGCCCCCAAGGCCTAGCCGTGAGTAGCCAGCCAGCTCCTAGCAATACTGCAGCCTGGCTAACAGGGACCAGGCTTGATCCCAGGTATTAGAGACTGTTTTTCTCTTTATCAGGTAAAGTAGCCAACAAATAATTAGGAAGCCATTTTTATCCAGTGTGGATATACACGTAATAATGTCTCCTTTTCCAAAAGTTTGACTGAAACCTATTTGGTTCTCAACTCTATTACAAAATATACAGTTAAAATGGGTGAAATTTTAAGTGTAGAAAACCAAAAGAGTTAAAATCATATACTTATCAAGCCTCTCTGGAGTCGTGATTTATTTCATTGTTTCTAAGTTAATTATTACTGGAAAATTTCATATGACATTGTAAGCATAGTTCAGAGATTCTGAAGACTACATATTGCTGGTGGGAGGGCAAAAAATGATATCCCTCAAAAAGACAACGGTAGTATACTATATCAAAATTGTAAGTGACTTGTTCTTTTGACAACACTATCTCACTTCTGGGAATATATACTGTAGCTATACCTGTACAGGTGCAAAATGACTTACACACTAAGTTATTCATCACAACATTGATTATAAGAGCACAGTATTGTAAACAGCCCCAGTGTACAGCTATAGAGGACGGTTTTGTAAACTAGGATAAATCCACATAGTAAAGGACTGTGTAGCTATAAGCAAAAGAATGAAGAAGCCATCTGCATACTGATGTGGAAAGATATTCAGGATATATTAAGTGAAATAATCAAGGTAGAGAATAGTACAAACTTTTATAGAAATGGAAGACAAAAAGAACATATATTCATATTTATATATATGTAACACCACAAAAACACAAGAAACTGAAAAAGTGGTCACCTGTAGAGGAGCAGGGTAGGCTCAGAATGTGGTGGACAGGGTGTGAGAGAGAAGGAAACTTCTCCTTATTTGCTTTTTAATGTATAGTTTTGAGGCTTGAATTATAAAAATGTACTACCTCTTCCAATAACTTAAAGATATGATGTAAAATGTCTTTTTCCCACTCTATTCCCCAGAGGTAGCCCTTTTGATCATTTTCTTATATAGACTTACGATTTCTTATATAGAGTAGTCCACAGTATTAGTCAAGAATCCCCAGAGAGACAGAAATAAGGGGGGCGTGTGTGTGTAGAGAGAGAGAGAATTTGTTTTAAGGAATTGGCTTACCTGGTGTGGAGGCTGGCAATTCCAAAACCTAAACGGTAAGCCAACGGGCTGGATGCCCAGGGAAGAGTTGATTTTGCAGTCTCTACTATGAAGGCCAACTAGAGATAGAATTCCTTCTTGCTCAAGGCACTTCAGTTCTTAAGGCCTTCAGCTGATTGGGTGAAGCTCACTCACAATATGGAGGGCAACTTGCATTACTGAAAGTCTGCTAATTTACATATTAATCACATCTAAAAGCAAAAAACAAACAAACCAAAAAAAACCTTTACAGCAACATCCACACTGGCATTTGACCAAAAACTGGCCAAGGCCAAACCAAGTTGCCATATAAAATTAGCTATCACTTTCATGTACAATTATAACACATATCTGTATCTCTTTGCTTTTTTAAAATAGAAATGGTTGCGTATCATACGCACTGATACACACCTTGTCTTGAATGAGAACTTTTCATATTTTGAAGGAATAGGAGAAATCTGAAAGGAAGTATACCTTTAAAGAATATATATGAAAACTGATTATTTTGTATTATGGAAGAAAGTACGTGATCAGTAGAAAAAAAGGGAAACAACAGCTTAGAAATGCATTCGGTAGTGGTTAATGTTTACATTATATCAAGGCTCCTGCAAATTGAAAAGGAAAACATTGATTCCACAATCACGAAGAGCCAGCTCATGAAAGGAAAGCTGCAGCCAACCAGGAACAAACCGTTCAAAAAATGTTCATCCCACTAACACTCACAGAAATGCAAAGTGAGTCGGGTAAAACAGAAGTATACATTAAATTAATTTTTTTTTAACGGTAAGCAACATTGTTATGAAAGTTGGAGGCAAACTGCAATGCTGGTGTTAAAGTAATCAGCCTTTCAAAAGCAGTTTGGCAAGATGAATTACACTCTATAAAATCTTGCCCTTTGGCCCAGTAATCCCTTTTCTGATAACTAACCAAAGAAATAATTTAAAAGATGGTAAAGGCATAGATCATGAGGATGTTCATTATAATGTTTTGTACAATGAAAGAAATGGAAACAAGCTAAATATCCAGGGAACCTAAGAATACAGGCTAATTATGATTAATAACTTCCATGAAATGTAGCCATTAAAAATCAATACAAAGACTAGCAACATGGCATATGTGCATTATTTAATGTTACGTATAACAAATAATTACGTCTCACCTTGATGACAGTGAATAGAAAGCTGCACGTGTGGACAAGGACAGATAGGAATATGGAAAGCTAAAGACAATTCGACCCATTAGCATATCAGAATTGTGCGTGACATTTTTTATCTTGGTTTACTCCTATTAATATTTGTCTTCATTCACTTGTACTGCTCTAACAAAATGTCTTATACTGGGGGCCTTATAAACAACAAGAATTTATTGCTCACAGTCGTGAAGGCTGAGATGTCCTCAAGATCAAGGCGCTGGTAGATTTGTTTTCTGGTGACGACACTCTTCCTGGTTCACAGATCTTTTCACCGGGCCCTCAAGTGGTGAAAGGGAGTGAGTTGGCTCTATGGAGCCTCTTTTATAAGGGCACTAATCCCGGTCATGAGGGCTCTATCCTCATGACTTAAGCACCTCCCCAAGGTCCTGCCTGCAGATACTGTCACATTGGGGATTAGGCTTCAAGCAGTGAATTTTGGGGTGATACAAACTTTTAAGCTGTGGCAATATTGCTATTGTATAATATTTTTATGTGATTATAACTTTAAAAAAATTAACAGTGAATTATTATTGTGTCAGACAGTAGGCTCAAATTGGAGTGATCATTTTGGAACTAGAAAAGACTTGAAGAATCATTTGATCCTACCTATTATCCATGCCCATCCCTGGGATGGTCGCAGGTGTGGAATCTAAAAGTCAGAGAGCTTGCGACTCTCATACATGGGGGTGGGGGGTAGATATTGCAGGTGTTGGGACTGAGAGCTGTTATTTTCTGCTTGGAAACTGGCCATCTCTCTATTGATTACCCCTGGAGAGATGCTTCAGAATCTTTAGATATTAAATCTGTATAAGAGAACAGAGAAACTGGAAGCAAACTACATTCCCATATCAGTGTAGTTAGCTCTGTTCCTAATATTAAACAATAGCTAGTGTTATTCACTTTGCAGTTATTAAAGGTGTTTCATTAAAATTACAATAGCATTTCACTCTACAAAAAGACCTATTAGAATATTGCTTATCATTGTGCCCATCTTAAGCTGCAGATTAATTTTTTCCAGTGAATACAAGTATACAATAAATGAAGATCCAATGAGGAAAACATTGGTATATTTCATTGTGTTTTTCAGTTTTATGTCCCATCACTTGATTTTTTTTCAGATTGAAACACAGTTTCTCAGTGTCTGTGGCCTTCTGCTCCCATTTGTTCACTCATTCTCCAAGTTTGGGATGTACTAGTTGGGGTCACCTTCACAGTGAGAATTTCCTAATTAGCAAAATGGATCTGCCCAGCAGGAAAAAGATGGTTGGATGTGCCTCAGTCCCAACTAGTGCCTGCCAGGAAAGCGGATTTGATGTTAATTCCTCTGATGAACATGTTTTTCAGGGTGGATCACTTGTACACATTCTTTGTTCAGTGGTCTCCTGACGTCTACGGGAAAGATGCCAAAGAACAAGGCTTTGTGGTGGTGGAAAAGGAAGAACTGAATATGATTGACAACTTCTTCAGTGAGCCGACCACCAAGAGCTGGGAGGTGAGCACTCAAGCAGGGGCTAGACTGCCGTGGTCCTTAAACCACAGCGTTCAGTCAGAATGCTCTTGTGTCCAGATTCCAAGAGCTTCTTGGCTTAAAAGAAGGTAGGTTCCCTGTGCACCTTTGAAGTTATGGTCCAATATAACCTTATTCCTGTTTGAAGCTAGTCATGCATGTCAGAAAGGCTACCTCACCGCCACCACCACCGTCACCACCAGGTCATGTCACTCCCCTTTTTAAAAAGGGCTGCTGTGCCCCTTTTACATACAGCGTGAAATTAAAGCTCTTTAATTTGGCCTGAAAAGCCCTTCAGAGTTTTTTTGAGCACTTACCAAATCCTTCCCATATTAGGGTCACAGTGGATGAGATAAGTAGAAGTTAACATTAAGGAGTACAGATAAATCATTACATTGTAACTAGAGAATTGCCATTGTAGATGAAATATGAGGCTCTATGAGCTGCCAGTCATCTGAATGGAACAGGGGGAGCAGGGAAAGCTGCCCAGAAATAACCTTAGCTGAGATCAGAAGTGAAAATACTGGCAGTTGTGTTGGGAGTGGGACATGGAGCATGCTCTGGCCAGAAAGAAAACTGTGCAGAGAAATGACTCAGCAGAGAAACAGACAGCGTGGGGCTTTTTTTTTTTTTTTTTAATTTATATTTTGTTAATCCTCACCCGAGGACATGTTTACTGACCTTAGAGAGACAGGAAGGGGGAGAGAGAGAGAAACATCTATGTGAGAGAGAAACATTGATCGGTTGCCTCTCATACGCACCCCAACTAGGGATCAGACCAGCAACCCAGGCCTATGTTGTCACCAGGACTGAACCCACAACATTTGGTGTATGGGACGATGCTCCAACCAGCCACGCCACCCGGCCAGGACGCATGGAGCGTTTGATGAACTAACAAAAATTCGTGTGGCTGGAGCATAGAGTGCAAAGCGGAGGAAATAGCAGGAAATTAAACTGGAGAAGGAAGAAGCAAGGACAGATAGCGAAAGATCTATGTACCAAGTGTGGGAGTTTGTTTTGGTTCGTCTCCTAAGGGCGGCAGGAAGGCGTGGAGCTGTTTTAAGCCTGGAGAAAGATACACAGATAGGCATTTTTGGAGAGCTTTCCCTGTCTGGCAGAAATACAGTAGACTGGAGATGAACAACACTTGAGCTTGAAGACCCATTAGGAGGCTCTTGCAGAAATGAATGTTGAGAGAGAATACTAGAAGAGTAGCAGCACGGACAGAAAAAAATTGAGTGCTTTTGAAAGATAGAAGGTAGATAGAACACATAGGACTTTGTGAGGAATTAATTACATGGGGAAAGTGCAAAAGATGTCAAGATTGGTCTCCTAGATTTTAGAGTGGGGACTGAAGGGATGGCCGTGCCTGCCCCTCACTGAGATACGGAGCACAGCAAGAGGATTAGATGTAGCAGAAAGGCCGTGTTCTGGTTTTAATCTAAATGCGAGGGACCCGTGGAATGTCCAAGAGACAACTGAGTAGAAAAGTTAGGAACAAGATCCAAAGATATATTTCTGGAAATCATCAGCACAGTTGAACTTATACGTGTAGATGAGGTCATCCCACGAGAGTGTGATGGTGGGAAGGGAGCAGGGCTCAGGACAGAACGCTTAAGGATACCAGCATAGAAGTGCCAAAGACAGTAGTGCCCACAAAGGTGACTGAGAAGGGGCAGCCAGGGAAGGGGAAGGGAAACAAGACATGTCTTAGAATCCAAGGAAGGAGAACGTTTCCAAAGGTAGGAAATCAGTCAAAAATGACTAATGCTGTTGTAGGGGAATCAAAAAAAAAAAAAAAAAAAGAACTAAGCGATGTCTTTGGGATTTTAAACCAAGGAGTTAGTTGGTGACTTTGACAAAAGCAGTTTCATTAAAGTAGGAGGTCCAGTAGTTCAAAGAATGAGTGGGGATGGGGGATTAATGGGGGATTAGTAGATGGACCTAGTAAAGGGGGGCAAACAACTCAAATTTGGTTTTGGAAAATAAAAAATGAGGTAAACTATTAAGCTGAAAGCAGAGGTGTGGTTGGGGGAGGTATTTCCCTTTTGTTAGACAGACTTTAACCTTTTGGATGATGTCAGCAGGAGCAATGGTGTGGAAGATGAGGGAATGAGGGAGGGAATATCAGGAGAGGGGATCCCTGAATGTCCGCAAGGCATATGGGGTTGGGGAGAGGCTTGACCTTAGGTCGGTGGTCAGACAGTAGAGAAGAGTAGGGTGTGCGCAAATGAAGTGTAGATTCAGTGATGGTGAATTGTGAATGGTTTCTCTGAAGCAGAAGGAGGGCGCATCTCCTAGAAGGGACAGAGGAGTTAGAGGACTATGGGGAAGGTGTGAAATGGCCCCCCTGGAGACTAGGACAAGTGCTAAGGAACTGTACGAAGGCCCCCTTAAAGTCTGTGCCATTCAGTGATAAGGGCACCAGGCTGCAGTGATGGTGATGTTCTCCAGAGTCATCAAGTGGGCAGTCGGATTCTTCCAAGCCAGGAACCTTGCAGGACTGGAATGACCAAAGGTGTCAAGGCTGGCCCCTGAGGTCTGATCCCTTCTGGCATGCCAAGTCCTTTCATACATGCGTTTGCTGTCACTCTTCCCTTTCTCATTTACTCCCTTCCAGGTCCCGCTCATTTTCCCTTCTGTGATGCTTTCTGAAATAGTTACTACTCCTGTCCTCCAAAGCCCATTGTTCATAACTCTGTAGCGTATTGCCCAGCAGTTTTCTTGTTTACATTTTTCTCCCCGTAGTTCATACGCTCCTCCTTTGAGACCAGCGTTTGAAGATATCAAAGCCTGTCTATTAGGCTCTCCCTCCCTTGACTTTGTGTATCAGTTCTGTTTTAGCTGTTTGTGTGTTTGTTTTTCCTTCTGCCTCTCACCAGGCTTTCTGAGTTTACTTTGCTTGTCCCTAGAAGTTTTTCCTTGGCCCTTCTCTTCCCATCCGTTACTCTTCCTTAGATGAGCTCATCAACCCTTGCGTTTTGTGCTGTTGACTCCCACATTGGCCTCTACCACACACCTCTTTCTCCCAAGCTGCTACTCTAGAGCTCGTAACTGCCCCAGGTCTCCAGCAGGCAGGGATCGTGTGACATTGGTGTTCTGGCCAAGGCACCCAGGAATATCAAGTCTTGTCCTCACCTAGTCATCTCTGCCCAAGAGGCCTCTATGAGATGTGTGCACAGAGGAAGCCAAGTCGGAAAGGGTGTGTCTTCTTACTGAAGCTGTGGTCTCTTGCCCCGATAATGGAGTACCAGAAGGAAGTTTTAGGTCGCCCTGGGGACTTAATCTTTTCCTCACTAGGCCTGACTATTTTGAGCCAAAGCATTTCTCTTAAGGACCATTCTACCTCTTCTGCCACTAATTCCAACCTTGAATCGCAGCCCATGAGAGAAGAGGCCACACGCACCAGTGCCAGAGAGAAAAGAGCTCACATGGTACTTAGCGCGAGAAAGGTCTGCTTTGGAATCTAGAGCCAGACAGAGCAGGCTTGGGCAACCTGCCCCAGGCCCTCTCCGTTTGAGCCGCTGTGAAGAATGAAAGAGGGCAGTCCCGCTCTACCTGGAGTGATAGAGGAAGAAAGTCGTTGGTCTGTTCCAGGCTTCCAGAGCCCCTGCCGAAGGGCACACGTGGGAAGGAAAGGGACTAGGGGAGAGAGGTGACTGAACGCATCAGACCACTTTATCCCTATTTTCTTGCCACATGAACAGAGTTCAAAAGTGTGGTTTGAACGATGCTACCAATTTCTCTCCCATGTAGGACCAGCTCCGCTTACCAGCATTCCCATGAAGCCGAGCCTTTCTCTCCTCTGTGGGTGGGGAGGAGGAACTTGCCCTCCCCTAGGAGCTGCATGAGTCTGACCCTCAGCATGCCCCAAACATCTTTCTCCCAAACAGGCTTTGCCTCATATGTATTCCCATCTCAACTGCTGGTGCTGTAACCGAGCAGACGGGAGCCCGTTCACATGGTGCCTTGGTGCATGGCTCAACAATCAGCACTGGAAGGAACAGGTCTTTATTTACAATATTCCAGCCTTGAGGGAACTCAGAGCACTTATGCTTGGAGCCCTCCTTTCCCGTAAGGCCCAGCACTTCCTTTGTTCCACAGAAGGCTATAAGCCAAAAGCAAACCCAATAGTTCCCCATATTCTTATCTTAAGCCCGCTGCACAAACAGTTCTCTGGAAAGTACCAAAGTCGCCATCCTCACACAGCAGCTCTCTCTCCTTCAGGATCTGGGGTACGTTGTCATCAGCCTCCATGTAATAGTCCAGGAATCCATGTGCCATGGTGCACTGCATCTTAGTGAAGTCCAGGAAAGACGTAAGTCTCTCCAGATAAAGTCTGGGTTTGCAAGGCAGCGGCAGGTCAGCGTCTTGTAAGGCAGGGTCTTCGGAGTCAGCTAGAGCCGGCAAGATCAGAGCAGCGGCATGTCCCCTTCCTTACGGCACCAGGCCGCATGGCCGGACCCTGACTTCGAACTGTGCAGTTGCTTGCTTACG
The DNA here is from genome assembly GCA_004026545.1 of Mormoops blainvillei. Taxonomy (NCBI): domain Eukaryota; kingdom Metazoa; phylum Chordata; class Mammalia; order Chiroptera; family Mormoopidae; genus Mormoops; species Mormoops blainvillei. The sequence goes on along the minus strand of PVJD01009097.1, from coordinate 28,936 downwards.
TCTCCCTCTCGTGTGGCTCTGCTACTCTCTTCCAAGCCTCATGGCCAAATATCTCAGGGCTCCTGCCCTTCGCCCTTCCTTTAAATCCTGCAGTCACACCTCTTCTGCCCAGGACTGTAGCACAACCTATTATTGTAGCTATTAACTAGCTACCAGTTTGCCATAGATATGCAAAATATCTTAATCCTATTGTCCTCTTCCAAGGGCTATGGGGGTTTTCTCCTATATACCTGGGCACCTTTTGCTCTGTACCCCATTACAGTGCTCCAAGCCAGAAACCTTCCCAGATTCTTCTTCATCATCGTTATCTAGTCATTCATCTCTAGGCAAGATTTTGTTCATTCTGTTCCTAAAAACGCAGGGGCCTCAGCTCCCCTCCACCACCACTGCCCCAGTCAACCTGTCTGTGCCCTTCACTGGGATTCCCAAAGGCCCCTCCAGCCTGAGCCCAGCCACTTGTTTATCTTCCCATATGCAAGCTCTGTAAATAAGCTTTGTTTCCTAATTTTATCAAAGCAATACCTCCTTATTTTAGGAAATTATAAAACAGATGCAGAAAATTTAAAAATAATGTCTACTCACATGACACTTTTGTACATTTCCTTAAACTCCTTTATTTGTATTCTCTTTTAGGGTGTTTTCTAGGGGTTGAGGTTGGGGTTAAGTCTTGCTTTTCATTTTTTGCAAAATGGGATCAAGCTCTATACATAGTTTTGTATCTGGCTTTTCTTGCCTGAAATATTGTGATAATTATCATATTAAAGGTTTTTAAACTGCATTTTTAATTGTTGCATAATATTGTATCTCAATCATGTTTTATTTAATGACTCCAAACTTTCAGAAATCTTTGTGTTGGTTCAAGGTTTTCACAAGGAGGAAATAATATGCAACTTGTAGTTTCTTGGGAGTGAAATTACTTGGTATAAGAGTACTAAGTTCTCATATAATGCCAACTGGTCAGCAGTGGGAGGGAAACCCTTCTGTGCTTCTGCCAGCAGAAAATATTACTGTGACTCCTTTCTAAAAATGTCTGTTAATTAAAATGATACATTTTAATTTTTGTCTCCTTGATTAGTATTGAGGATAGAATGAATATTTGTATGTGTGATCATATCATATCATTTATAATTTGTTTATTTTGTTATTGGTCTGATGCCCACTCATTTTCTTTACCATTTTCCTAAAGGAATCTTAATAGTTACATCATGCCATTTGAGCTCCTTATGATTAAAGATGTTAATTCTTTGTATCCTGTATTTTTGACAGATATTTTCCTAGTTTGTCTCTTAATTTTATTTATGTTTTTGTTAGTGGTTTTTGATTAAAGTGCTTTTATGTAAAGTACTTTTATAGTTGGCCCTGCACAATCAATTTAAACTATACACATTCCGCAACTGATTTACTGATATATGATAGGTAATATTTTAACTACCAATTTTCCCAGCACTTTTTAATGATTTGTGATGTTTTCTCCATCTTGTTTAAAAGTCTTGCATATGTTCTGTGCTATCTGTTTAACTTGTTTTATAAATAAGTGATCAAGCAGGTGATCACAGTGTGGCCTGTGCTTAAAACACTCACTGGTTCTCCATTGCCCATGGCAGTCGCTACCCACCTGGCCAGTCATCCCAACCACCACTTGAAAAATTATTATTTTTTTAACTGGATCCTGGACCCTCTCACCACTAGAGACATTAATTCAGCGGGTCGGGGGGAGGAATGTTGGAATCTGTATTTTTAAAAGCTCTTAGATGATTTTGAAGAACAGACGGGTTTTAGAAATACTGTTCTTTAAGTTCTAAGCCCCTTCATGGCATCAAGATTCTTCATTTTCTCCACTTCTCCTCCCTCCTTGGCCGCCTCTGTACTTCCCTTGCTTCCTGCTCTCAAGGCACAGCAAACACACAGCAACACAGCTCCGTGTCCCTGCTGTTCCCTTTGCCCGGGCATCTCCACACACCCCGCCCTTTGCTTTCAAACTGAGCCATCTCAGAACTCTCTGGGTGGCCCCAGCCTCCTTTGAGCTACTATTAGCATTTGTCTCACAGAGAATGGCATTCATTTATTTTATAAATGTGTCTGTACTGTCTTCTCACCCCTGGAAGCTACAGACTATTTTGTGTCCCTGTGCCTGGCAAGGCACCTGGCACCACCACCATCATATAGAAGACTCGCAATAAATGTTAGCTCTCTTATTTCGCTTAGCATAATATTCTCCAGGTCCATCCATGCTGTCACAAAGGGTAAGAGTGCCTTCTTTTTTACAGCCATGTAGTATTCCATTGTGTAAATGTACCACATCTTTCTAAGCAAAAGAAGCCAGTCAGAGAAAGACAAATGCCGTATGATCTCACTCATATGTGGAATCTAATGAACAGAATAAACTCACAAACAAAACCAGAGACATGGACACATGGAACTGACTGACAGATCTCAGAGGGGAAGTGGGTGGGGAGACGGAGAAATTTACCAAGAACATATATGTATATATACATGACCCAAGGACACAGACAACAATGTGGAGAAAGCCAGGGGCGGGGCGCTGCTAGGTGTAGGAAGGCAAGGGGAGGGGGGAGGGGGGAGGCATCTGTAATGGTGTCAACAATAAAAAACAAGTTAGCTATCAGAAAGTGCCAGGTACTTAGAGGAATGCCATCTCACTGGCACAAAATGCTAGTGAATCCTGCCCCAGGTTGTATCTAGGCCCTCACACCGAGAATGAGTTCTGGCTCACCTGGGACTGGTCACAAGGTATCCGCCGGAGCCCTCATTAAAACTGTGCCCCAGGTTGAACCATGCCAGAGCACTCCTGTCCCCTCAGCAGGACCAAAAGGCCATTTTGAATCTGCAAAAGTCACAGAAAGATCATTGAAAATTGACCCACGGTGTTCTGCATTTCTTTCCATCCCCTTGACATTGGATCTGGGGAGTAGAGCCCGACTCATCATACTTCTTAGTCATTAAGATTAATATCCTAAATTTGTGGTAAACACAAAATGCCATATACAGATGATGTATTATAGAACTTTACGCTTGAAGCCTGTATAATTTTAGTAACCAATGTCACCCCGATAAAATTAATAAAATTTTTTTAAAGATTAATATCCTAAAAAGTATAAAGGTTTACCTTTTTTTTTTTTTTACTTTGCCAGCTGTTTTGAAAAACTGAACCTAAAATGACATTTTCCCTAGCTTCATTAAGATTAAACCAGGTGTTTTTGTATTCTTTTAAGTTGCTCCCACTGAACAAAGATGACATGACATTGAAGTGAAATGCCGTTGTCCGAAGTGTCATGAACCTCGGGTAAAGTCTCCTGAGATTCAAACTGATGTCAGGGAAATTATGTAAAATTTAAAATGGAGGTTTAGCTTTAGAGAAGGTGCTGAAAAAAACGCTGGAAAGTCAGGGCTGGAAAAGCTAGCTTAGCCAGAGGGCAGTTAAAAAGAAAAGGAAAGAAGAAAAACCAATGGGGTTTGTTGTGCTGTTAGGACACCACTAGCGTTTCAGAGGTGAAGTGTCATTTTACAGCTTCACAGCTATGCCCGGCAGGAAGTTTGCGTTCGCTCGAAATCCTAATTTGGGTGTGTTCCTGTAGAAATGTTGAGCCTTCTCCTAAGGGAAACAGAAACTTAACCGTGCAGGAAACTAAATACTGCAGAGAACAGTTGGAGCTCAGCGTGGTTACAAGTAACAGTGTGTGGAGGCAGAGAGAGAAAAAAAACCTCTTCCTCATTAGAAAGCGGGCAGGCGGTTCTCACCGGATCACCATGAGAGTCCGAAGATTGCCCTTGGACATTCAGATTTTCTATTGTGCCAGACCTAACCAAGAACCTTTTGTGAAGGTATGTTTGGGTCCCTGATTGCTAATTAGGTGCCTGTGAATCCTCAAAGACCCGCCACTCACTATGTTTTAAAATGTTTTCTTAAATTAGAAAGGATTGTGCTAGCATTTCAACCAGAGGAGGTATTGTATTTGTTTTGAAGATGGGTATAGTGTGGTTTGCTCCACTCTTTGGAGTCAAAAATCCATATTTAATTTTTTTCTTCCCAGAGCCTCATTTTGAACCTCCATTAAATGTAGAGTTCTCACACACACACACACACACACACACACACACACACACAATGTCCTTTATTTAATACACTGAAAATGCTGGGTGCGTGATTCTTTGATAGTATTTTCTTTAAGAGTTTCCCCTTGACAAGATGGTGAAATATACGTTAATTTTCTTACCTGTAAATCCGGCACAAGTGATGGCAGTTATTTTAGTTCTATGACCATGAATTTTGGAAATTGAGTAGTGCATTATCTGACAACTTTTCCTCTACAATGCAGAAGCCATTAATACTGGTACCCAAGAATTTTAGTGAATTACTCACTTTATATACATATCTTTAATTTCAAAATAATTCAGTGATTTATCCACACTTTAGGAATGGCAAAAAGAAAAAAGATTTTTAAGGGGAAATTTACTTTGGTAGTTCAAAAGTTTAGTTATAATGAAATAATGTTGTATACATCATATTTCTCAATTTTGAAGGAAAGTCTACTTTGGCAGTTTCTGAACTGTACATAAGGAATCATAACCCAATTGTAATTTAGACCACATTTGTGTTTCTTTGCATTGTTGCTCTGGCAGCTCTTACCATCCATCATTTCCGTCAGGGTTGTTTGCTATGTGCACAATCTTAAGAGAAAACATCAGGAGTCTTCAAAAAAAAGCTACCTTATCTTTCCAATATCCCTCTTTATAGACGACTTACTCATAGAATGATCTCTGATAGTTCCTTTACAATTCAAATTGAGATGCACGCTAAAGGAGAATAATTAAGGGCATTTCAAGGGCATACACTACTTGTGGAGTTACACATAATCGTTGCACAAGGACTAAACAGTCAACAGCAATAGTAAAAAGGAAAACTTGTAGCTTTAAGGTACATATTAAGTACCTCAACTGTACTGTGTGAAATTCTGCATTTGTTCTGAAATTGAAAAATTAACCATTTCCCAAAGTCCAAGTCCAATTTATGTCCTGCTGCTAAAACTCCACCTGTTGCGGGAAAAGCAGATACATTGCGGGGCGGGCTTTGGCTTATCCGTTTTCTGCATTTCAGATCATCACTGTGGAGGAGGCGAAGCGCAGGAAGAGCACGTGCAGCTACTATGAGGACGATGACGAGACAGCCCTGCCAACTCTGCAGCCCCACAGCGCACTCCTGGAGAACATGCACATCGAGCAGGTGGTCCTCCCCGGGGACTTAGGATGGGGGTCTGCCAGCCTCAAAAAGCACTTCCCCACCGTGACCACATTTACTCATTTCATTCTGGGTGAAAGATGAGCCAGGTTTTAAAGGAAGATCACCGGCAGCCTAACCAAGGCCAGGGTCCCTTTCTCTGCTTCCGAGAGGTATGGCAGTACTCCCTGCTGCCATCTCGGGAGTGCAAGGACTCGGCCAGACTCGACATCCATCTCCCAGACCTGAACAAAAAACCACTTCTGGTTTTCAAAATGATTTTTCAAGCGTCCTGCCATAGTCCTAGTACACTTAGGATCCAAATTTATCCTAGAGATTACTACCCAGTTCCAGTGTTTTTAATTTACTAGGCTCAATAAAAAACATATGGCAAATACACTTTATTTGCTTTATGAAAGCTACCAACCAGTAGGAAGGATTTTCCTTTCTCTGTAGTTTTCCTTGTGTACTTTTCTAAAAATGTGTTTCTTCTGTTTTATGAAATATAGAATGTGCTTGCACTTGACCTTTAGTCATGAATCTCTTCCACTTCCCCCAGCAGTCAAGCTTAGATGTGAATTTCGGTGACCTAAATGAATTATCAAGTTCACCTCCCTCAATTTACAAATAAGTCAACAAAGACCCAGGAAAGCCAAGAGATTTGACCAAGCAGTTGCAGAAATGGGGTTTAATCTAACACTAGAACTGATGTTCAGCATTCTGAAGACTTCAGTACTTCATAGCCTCCTTTGTTAGTATATTTGCATAGATGCATTATTGGTATTTATAGTAATCAAGTTTAAGCTAAGTATTAATGTAGTGAAAGATACAGGTGCAATGTAGACACACTGCATCTGACTATTAGCATAAAACACTGTGTGTTCTTGTGACTTCTGTGGGAAGCGGCAGTTGTCAGTAGCAGCTTTGAGCCTTTGGGGGTTTAGAAAGAACAATTGAAGAAACATGCACTATTTGGTGAAAGCCAAGTCGAAGTGTAAAACAGAATACATCTAATTCACCCTTCTTTATCAAGCTAGGTGCTATTTCTCCCAGTGTCTAATGGCATAGTGAACCCATAGGCCCCTGAGGGTAAAAATGTGCTCTGGATAGCATTCTGCTAAGGAAAATACCACCAAGGAATGATTTTCCCTTCTCTTTCTTGGTTTATAGTGGCAAATATTTGCCAGAGTAAAGGGGAACAATGTGTAAATTCGTGTAATTTTAAGTTTGATCCATAGGCACATACGTTGTGCTGCAAGTTCATGAGTGATTTGTGGGTGAACTGTATATTTACATGTCCATCTTTGGATTCACAGCTGGCCCGACGCCTTCCAGCAAGAGTACAAGGGTATCCGTGGAGACTCGCATACAGCACATTGGAGCACGGGACCAGCTTGAAAACTCTCTATCGGAAATCAGCATCACTAGATAGCCCTGTCCTATTGGTCATCAAAGATATGGATAATCAGGTGAGGCTTGCTCCTCTCTTAGAAAACATTTCTTAAATGAAGATTTTATGGAGATTTCCAAACATATACAACAGTAGAGAGAGAAGTACAATGAACTTCCATCACTGAGATTCCACAAGTTAGCAAGATTTTGCCATGTAAGCTTCACTTGCCTTTTCTTTGTCAGTTTTTCTTTGCTAAAGTGTTTTGAAGTAAATCCCAATTACTGTCACATTTCAGAGTGCATCTCTAAAAAAGCAAATGGAGCATATTTTCAAATAGTCACATTTTAGGGAATTTTTTTTGTATGTACTTATTGTAGAGTAGAAAGCTAAAATGATATTCTACAACCTAAAGCTGGAGAGAGGTTGGAGAAAAGTCAAGTCTGGATTTGGAGTTAATTGCAGAAAGAAATTCCAGTGCCATAGCAGAACTGTTTTCAGGTAGCTGAAGCAGGGCCCACAAACTTTGCCTGCATGCCTGCTGAGATGGAGAGCCAGTCAAGGCTGTGGAAGGGCTCATGTATTATGAAACTGCAAGAAAAATGCTCAGTACCGTGGCTCATTACACTTCTACCTCTGTTGCAGTCGGTCTTGCAGCCACTGATCAGAGCTAGATATTTCCCCCATTTACCTGACACTAGTGCCTCTCACCTCAATCTGCTTGGTGTGCAAGTAGTATCTTCCCTGGACTCTTTTATATATACAGGCTCCTGCTTCACAAAAGAAAGGCATCTTTCAAGTCTGTCCTTTCTTTATTTCTGTTTTGTCTGTTATATCAAGAAGAAATTCCTTTACATTTTTAAGCTGTGGATGCCATTCTTTTCTCTTTCTGGTATTAAAGCAGGTTTTACTCAACAGTCATTCATTCATTCATTCATTCATAAAATGTATAATGAGTGCCTGTTACATGAGGGACACTATTAAGCATTGAGAAGCTTGCTGTGAAGCCATGGAATTTGTCTCATTTTAGGGGGAATAGTTCTTTGCTGTCAAAAGCTGCCTTGGGAAGAATTAGCAGAGAAAATGGATACTGAGTCATCTTTCTCAAATGTGTTCTTTTCCTGGGACTTGATTGCAGCTTAAGAGCTTCTGGGGAGCAGTTTAGCTGTTATCATTGTTGCCAGTGTTATTTCCTGATGGATGACATTTAGTCATGATCCAGCTGAACAGTGGGTAGAGTCAAGTTAAAAATTAAAAATAATCATACCAAAGGTTTAAAGTTGAATTACGTAGGGATTTAGTGGAATATTTGAGAAGTAGGGTACAGCGTTTTCGATGATATGACTAGGTGGTTTTAGACCATGCACACAAAGCCTCACCGTAAGAGAACAGACTTGTTAGGGAATGTGTTGGCTACATTGATCAGGTATCGATGAAGCACAATTTCACCCAGCTCTCTGTTGGCAGGTATGTAAAGGAGGCCTATACCTGCAGGTTACACTGTTTGTCAGGGATGGGTCTTACCAAATCTGGTGTCCTCAGGTCACTTGTATTATTTGAAGGCACCTAAACTCTAACTTTCTTACCCCATTCCATCCACCCCCAAGGCAAGAATGTGGTTTTGCTGTGTTTGAGAGCATGGTAGAACAAAACTTATAAATTTATCTGGGAATGAATTATATAAAATTTTAATAAAAGTATCACATACACAGAATGGCAAGCAGTAAGGAGCTCCACCAACTCAATCCCCAGTGAAACAACCACACTGGTGGAAATTACAAAAATAATAATCACTTAAGGTCTCTGGAAACTGTCCTCTGGGCCTACAAGTAAAGAAGCATTTCTTCAAGAAAACAGAATAAATCTTGGTAATAACTGTGAGATTCTGTAGCACTCAAAGCACAGCCTGCGCCCTTCACCCACCCCCAGCTCAGACTGACAGATGCTTCGCTCTGGGTGTGTGTAGACCAGAAGATGGGGCTCCAGCTACCCCAGCTTCCAGGCAAGGTCCCCAGCACTTCCCGTCCCTGCCCAGGATCACCGTTTCAGAAGCTAAAGTCCAGCAAGCGTGGCCTAGAGGGAAAGGGCTCTCTTTCTCCACCCAGCCCTCACTCACCGGGCAGATGCTGCCCATTAGGCATGGCAGGCTGAGAATACAGGGGCCTGTGCTGCCTTCGTCCCAGCCTGCAAGGCAGAGATCCGCGCAGGTGATGTGAGTCAGGACCAGCCTCTGCCCTGCCCAGCATCCTGCTCATAAAACAAGATTATTTGTCTGAGAGAAGCAGAGAAACCACTGTCCCGTCCCCAGCCCCTAGCTCCAGGGGAAGAAACAGACCACAAGATACAGAGCTCTGAACCTCTCCTCAGCGGAACTGACTTTATGTAGAAGAGTATGGGGAAGTTCAAGCCAAAGGGCCTCCAGAAACAGTGCCAAAACAATTACGAGAAGCCCGGTAGCTCCATAAAGGCAGCAAGCTCAACTGTAGACCATCTAGTTTATCAGAGAGCAGAGAAAGAGACAGCCAAGGAGAGCCTCCCTGAAGTCAGCATAGACTCGCCAAAGGAACTACCCCTGCAGAGGGGCCTGAATTTCATTGTCACACTGGAATAATTTATACCATAAGGCATTGTGGAAAATGACAGAGCAATTATCATGCAATTAGTAGGCTGATTTATACTAACTTAACTCCAGTGAGTTAGAGAAATATTAATCTTACATTGCTCTACTATGTCATTCTACTTTTTGTGGTAATCTGTTATACATATTACATTGATCTAAACCCAACAATAAATTGTTATGATTACTACTTTATATAATCTTTTATCTACTGAAGAAGCTGAAAGAAGAAAGGAAAGCAAATATACATTTTTAGGGTTTTTTTTAATATTAATCTTCCTTTATCACTTCTGGTTGTCTTCATTTATTCTCATGGAATAACTGAAGACAAAGATGAAGACAAAGGATTGTTCTGTCATTGTCAAATATATTAAATTTTTATATGTTATAAACCCAACAATATTATTGTATGGATAGTATTTTACACAATTGCTTTCTAAAAAGTTTATAGGAAAAAATAAAATGGACATTTTCTTACATAACCACAATGCTATAAACCTAACAAAATTAACAGTAATTTTTAGTATTATCCAATCTCCAGTCCTTAAACAGATTTCCATGCTTCCTAAGAAAATTTTAGCCAAGAATAATATAATTACTTAGACTCTTGTGGAGGCTAAAAGAATAAGGATGGCTTTTCCTATTCATCGATTATAAGGGAACCCACTTTCTTCCACGTATGGTCATTACCCTTCTTGTTATATTTTAGCACATGCTTTAAAAAATAGATGCCTATCTCAGTTGTATTTTAGTTCTTTTACTGGAAGATAAGCAGAAGAATACGAGTGGGTTTTTGATGTTTTTGTTTATTCTTAGCAGCTCTTTGGAAAGGTTTGGTAGCAGAAAGTCTGAAGAACATTGGTTTGAAAGGGTTTCTAGACTTCTACTCTACTTAATTTTTAGTATTTCAAGGAGCCAGGAATTGAGTCTAATTGGTAAAGAAGAGGTTCCACAAGGATTATAATTCAGTTAAAATAATTTTGAAAAATGACAACGTTTTTCAGCTGACCTCAATTTAGAGCAGTGCCTCTCAGCAGGAATTTGGAATGGATGGTCTATCAGAGTTACCTGTGGACATTTTCAAACTGTGTGTCCTCTTTCTTGCCAGCCCTCACTCTGGCAAGCACTGATCAGGATCTGAGCAGAAATCGGGAAGCTGAGGCAGCTGACGTGCGTCTTCTGAAAATGCTGCTCCTTCCAACTCTTGGCAAGAAAAAAATAGAAGAAACATTGATTCCCGTACATCTAAATCACCTTTAAAGTCCATAGTACATGGAATTACTGGTTTTCTTTTTTAAAAGGCAGTTTGAACAAGATATACTGAATCAGTCGTCTTATGGATACAGTTTTAATAAAGCATACTGAGAACTCATATTTACAAATTAAAAGAGAGAAAAATTTATTTTCGCCATGGCTGGTGTGGCTCAGTGGATTGAGCACTGGCCTGCGAACCGAAGGGTCACTGGTTCGATTCCCAGTCAAGGCACATGCCTGGGTTGCGGGCCAGGAGGGGGAGGGCAAGAGGCAACCACACATTGATGTTTCTCTACCTCTCTCCCTCCCTTCCCCTCTGCCTAAAAATAAATAAATGAAATCTTTTCAAAAAACCGTTATTTTCTCTGGTGAAATGTCTGGCTACAATTCCACTTACAAAACATGTGAGAGACATGACTTTGTTTTCTCAGCCACTCATTTCTGTGTGCAAGATGCTTCCTGTTGTTTCATGTTCCCAATATGTCATCTGTAGTCACTAAAGGAAATTTGTCTCCCTAGTGGACTTTGGAAGTCTTTTAAAATTATAACAGTTGTTGGCTTTGAGAAATAAGTTCTCTGAGCCACTTGGATTTCAATTAGAACTGGGGATATTTGATATATCCCTTTGTTGGTGGTTTTTGTTATTTAAGAGGTCCAGTTTAGTAATGATCTTTACTGAAAGAGGTATAATGCGATCTCAGGATTGTATTAAAATATTTCAGAAAGTCTTTGGGAGGTTTAGGTCTAAAAGTAGCTAACATTTCTGTTTTCTTTTCACAGATTTTTGGAGCATATGCCACCCATCCTTTCAAGTTCAGTGACCACTATTATGGCACAGGCGAAACTTTTCTCTACACATTTAGCCCCAATTTCAAGGTACCTAGATAGGATAAATGCCCGATTTCCCCATGTCACAGCGTTGGGTGTGGGTAGGGTTGGAGGCAGGGAACTGCTGATGGAGCAGCCACTGTCCCGTAACCACGTCTGGACTCTCTCAGGCCTGGGCCAACTCTGGGTGACGGTAGCACACACACTGCACAGGGTGCCACCGTAGGCCTCTGGAGCTGCTCTTTGGCATGTCCTGGGATCCGGGAGGGACTGTAAGTCAGAGTCACGTGGGCCCGAGGGATCTTTCTGACTTCATAACCGCTTTGGAGATCACATCCTGCAGTGGGTAGCTACAGAGGGACTATTTTAATGTTCTGTTTTTGCTAATTCTCCAGATTAAAATATCTGTTCTATCTTGTGTTTCTATCCTAAGGTCTTCAAGTGGAGTGGAGAAAACTCATACTTTATCAATGGGGATATAAGTTCTTTAGAACTTGGTGGTGGAGGGTAAGATTTTTGTTGTTGTTGTTATTAATTTACCACCTGACCTGAGTGGGTCTCTTTTGACCCAGGTAACCAAAACCTTGTTGTCAGGTGATTTTAGCAAGTCCATGTGCTACATTAAGTAGGACAGTGGCCTAATATATAGCAGCAAGAGTCAGAGATAAAACAATTTATTTCTGTGTCTAAATTAGGGACTGCTACCACTTGTCTTTTATGAAAGACAGGTCATTTAAACGAAGTCAAGGAAACATCCCATTTATTTTACTAGCAGCTTAGGATTTTTGTCCTGCTATAGCATAAAGGAAAGAAGACTGCGGTGAGGGAGGACAGAAGGTGTGCCACATAAGACTGAAATGTTTCCACCTTTTTTTTTTTTTTAACCTTTTCAGGGGCCGATTTGGTTTATGGCTGGATGCTGATTTATACCATGGACGAAGCAATTCCTGCAGCACTTTCAATAATGATATTCTTTCCAAAAAAGAAGACTTCATAGTTCAGGACCTCGAGGTATGGACATTCGAGTGAAACTCAGGCTGCCTTAAAATACAACAGTAAAAAGACTGGGTTTGATCAGCCCCCCTGAAGCTGGCTGGAAGACAAAGCACCCGCCTAGACTGCCTCATGCCACCATGATGCTTTCTTTCCTGCCGTCATCTCAGAGCACGACGCGATTGCAGAGCGAGCCGGGAGGGCGCGTGTGGAGGGCGGACCCCAACCAGAGAGGTGTGAAGTCCAGATAGTTGAAAGACTTTGTACCCCCACTTTCTTCAGATCCATACAGTGAGGAATCAGAGTATTTATAGATGTATGAGTTGAATGCAATTTTTATTTTTGGTAACTGTGAAAAAAAAGATACTGTGGAAATATATACATGCCTTGTGTATTTATCAACATAATTTTCATTACCAAAATGTACAGCATATTATTGTTTGCCATGGGAAAAGTTAGTCTCATTTAGAAAAATTGAAAGTGCACAGCACTTAAAGGGATATGTATATGATTTTTTAAAAACTTTTATTTATTATTTTTAGTATATTGTCTGAAATGTGTTGCCAGTTTTTTTTCTTTTAATGTGTCAAATCCTGAAATAAAGAATGTGCTATGTTTAGCAACAGTTCCATTTGATTTATATAGTTTTATATTGAGCTTTCTTTTTGCCCTGATTGTTTAGGGTGATAGATCTTAAGCAGCATATATATAAATATATGCTTAATTGTGAATTTAAAAAACTCATCACCAATGTTCATTGATTTGACTGTTGTAGGCCAGCTCTCCATTTAGTCATTAAAAAGGTACATTTTTAGTTACTTATTCTGAACATAGTTGTGTAAAGAAGAAAAAGCCATTTCTCACAGTTATAACTTGATATTTACAGAAGTGGATACCTTTATGAACATAGACTAGAACAAACCCTGCTTTTAAAAAGAAAATGTTTTGCTTCTTATAAAATCATTTGTTAGTAACAAAAACTTTATTTTCATAGTGTTTTGCATAATTTCCCCCAAGTTTTTACACTAACAAACAGGCTTCTGTTTTTAAAGGGACTGTTTTGTATCAAAGGAAAAATATCAAATTAGCCCAACTGCCTTGGTTTCTAGACTCTTTTATTTGAGAAAAAACAATGCAAAGAAATGCATTCATACCAAAATTGGAACAAAAAATAAAACCTATTTTTTAACATCAACCCATTTTCACATTGTAAAACCCTTTTATTAAATATAGTAATAAAACCTTATTAAAAAGTTAACCAATATTATTGATTGCCAGAGTATTATGAAAGCCAACGACTGCTAATGGGAAAAACTTGCAAGTAATAGCCAAAGCTGAGAAGTGGGCTGTCATAAATTACATCCCCGGTGATCTTGGAAGGAAAAATATTAATAACAAAAGTAGTATTTATATACTTGCATTTAGGAGAAATAATACAGTTCTTAGAATGTAAGCCTTAAGCTGGCAGAATACTTCCTTGAGATTATTCTCTTATTTTAGACTATTTATAAAGAACAAACAAATTGCCAAGTGGCCTTTTGTCAGATCAACAGTTAACTCCACTTACATTCCATGCAAGTTTAAATGAATGCTTTGAAGTCTTAAGTCTGTAGCCTGGGTATGCTTTCCCCTGAGTTTTTCTATTGAAAATTCTTGACGAACAACATACTGGCAGTTTAACCTTAATGTGCTCATTAAATTATGTGTTGGTGTGAGATACCGGGACTGTCTCATGATGGTCATGTTTACCAGTTATGCCATTTGCAACCATATGCTATTAACACACCAGACAGTCATTTTGCATATAATTCACTCTTACCTAGTTTAGTCCATGATATTATACGTACTTGTGAGAACATATCCAGATGCTGTGTTCTCTATTTAAAACAGTATTGTCCAATCAGAAATGTGTGGCCCTTCATTTATGGATATCGAATATATGTAATGCAGTGCTAGCCCAATATTTTCAATAAAGGAATTTATGCACTCAGTGTGATTTTCTTTCTCAAGGATTCATTCGACAGGTATTTACTGGATGTTACAGTTTTTACTTATGTGAGAGGATAATTAGTTATCCAAGACTACGTAAGCTCCAGGGCTCATGTTTTTATTTTTATTGCCACTCTGGAAGTGCCCTTTTCATTCCCTGTAGCCATCCTCCTCTCATAAATTCATGAAAACTGCTTCTGGCATAGTTACTCAGGATAACTCTTGGCCTCAGATCTACCAACTTCCCTGTTCTTAGTCCTAGCTATTCTTTGAACAGTGACCTTCTCCTCTTAACATCTCTCTTTTGACTTACTTTCTAATTTCAATGGACACTTTATCCTCTGACCAGTTTTCTTTGGCATCCTGTTCCCTGCCCCTGAAGATGAACACCTCAGGCAGCCTTCACTGCTTCTCACTCCCTCAGTTCAGGAGTCAACACCAAAGTGCTTGGCTGGGAGGGGCAATCAAATGCCTTACCAGACTGTTGAAAATGAGGCAGATACGATCCCATGCTACAGGCCCCCAGGGTCACCCTGAACTAGTGTGAGAAGTATTATTGCCCTTCATTTGATCTTCTTTGCCTTACTTCCTTTTAAAGTAGTAGAGGTATATAAAACAGGACTAATAAAACAACTACTTTCCTTTGGAGGAAGGCATTGAAAGTCTCTTAAACCAGAAAGGGAAGCTAAGATTCATGTTCTTAAGATGCCTGACCAATTTTTACCAATATAATCTGATAAAGAAAAGTAGGGAGGTCGGAAGTAAAGGAAGTTTCAGAAACAAAGTCAGTCATACTTGCCCCTTGTGCAAGTATTAGAAGTACCTTTAACCACTTCCTTCTATGGCCTAATCAGGTCATAAACCCCTCATTGAGGAGAAGCCCTAACCTCATAACGTTCACCTGCTGCTCCCACTTCCTTGCTTATGAACATTATCTGTAATGATCCCTTGACAAAGTGTGTCTTCACTCCAAAATCTGACTTCATACTGTTTTCCCTTCTGCTTGTTTGTTTGTTTTTTGTAAGATTTTATTTATTTTTAGAGAGAAGGGAAGGGAGGGAGAGAAACATCAATATGTGGTTGCCTCTCACGTGCCCCCTACTAGAGACCTGGCCCACAACCCAGGCATGTGCCCTGGCTGGAAATCAAACTGGCGACCCTTTGGTTCTCAGACCAGCACTCAATCCACTGAGCTACGCCAGACAGGGCTCTTCCCTTCTATTTCAAATCCCTAGTGGTTGAAAATAAAAACTAGATAGGGCCTCAGGCCTCTCTAGTGTGGTCAATCAAGCCATCAAAATGGTGTTTCTTGATAGAATATCTTTGGTGACCTGTTGTTTATCTTCTGGAATCCGGGTGTCCAACCTGCGGCCCGCAGGCTGCATATGGCTCAGGATGGCTATGAATGTGACCCATCACGAAATTGCAAATTTACTTAAAACATTACGAAATTTTTTTGTGATTACATGTCACATTGAATTTAATGTGTAGCCCAAGACAAACCCTCTTCTTCCAGCATGACCCAGAGATGCCAGAAGGTTGGATACCCCCTTATCTAAATCAATGCTACTCAATAAAACATTTCTCCAGTAATGAAAATATTCCAGAATTTGCATTGTCCTTCATGGACAGTGCAAGACTAGCTACCACACTGGACTTGAGCACTTCAAATGGGACCTGGGTGATTGAGAAGCTGATTTTTTAAATTTCATTTTAGTTCATTTAAATTTAGCCACACATGGCCAGTAGCTGATGTACTGAACAGCACAGCTCTAGATCAAGGTCAAGATATGGCTTAGTCAAATCATAGTTAATCAGCAATGAACTCAGACTGTAACTCCCTCACCAAAAGAACCTTTAGACCTGAGTACTTTGCTTTGGCTCTGCTGTTACGGGTCTTCACAGAGCTTCGCACCACCTAATGTAATAGTGCGTGTCTCACTGTTCAGGTAGTCAGCTAATAAAGCCAACAGAAGTCAGTTTCCTGAGGGTCTTTCCAAAGTGAAAACTTGGATCTCTATAGGATTACTGATCCTCATCACTAACCAAAGAAAAAGATTTCTTGCCTTGGCCATTGGTATGCGTTTTATTCTTAAACCAGGCAGTCCGCTGCCCGTGACAGCCCCATAGGAGGCCATATCCCCCATCAGGCACAGCCCATCCACAGTACACGAGGAACTGCAGGAAGGACAAACAATTTATTTCTTACATAGAATTGCGCATACTTTCTCAGAACCACCAACGAATAATGGAACCACCAAGAATGCCTCAGGCAGTTCTATTCAATGACCAATTGTCCTTACAAAGCTTCCCAGCTGGGAGCTACATGCACACCCAGAGAACCTGCTTGCATGTGGAGAAAGTTTCAACATTAGCCTCTTAGAATGAAGGGTGATTCAAAGGCATAAGAGAAAATACCATTAGATAATCTCAGCGTCCTATTTACCCATCAACAAGAGTGCCATCAACCACCCCACTTCTGGGATTATAAAAAATAACCCTGATGTAGCTTAACATAACCGTGAGGAAAATGCTAAACAGGAAACTCATTCACACTTAATAAAACCGGGATGATAAGGCATGTCTTCTCATGTCTGCAACTAAAAAGTCATCCTTGACATGCTTCAAAAACACTGGAATTCAGCCAGCCAGTTCAGCCTTCAACCCCCACAACAGTCCTTGGCTTAATCTCAATTTCCAATGGCTGATGAATCAGCCATGTTTTACCAAAGAGCTGACTAAAATCAGCCCTTTCATCTTGGAAGATTCCAATTAACAGTAAGAAAATTTATACAAATATAGGCTGTGTTGAGGTATTGTGTTGACCTTAAGAGTTGTTAAAAGGCCCCACTATTACTCCACATCCAGTAAATCCTAAACTGGTTCTCTTGCAGTGTCTTGTTTTTCTATTAGGTCCTCCAGAGGGTCAGAAAACTAGACGGGCTTGACCTGGGGTGTCCCTGGGAGAGTTGAGAGGATATGGCATGTGTCCCTTTCAGCAGGTCATATAATCAGATCGCCCAGGCAGAACTCAAAACTTCTAAAGGCTTTGAAAGGCAGCAGTCCTGGTGGTTAAAGCATGAATTCTCTGCATGCAGACAGCCTGAGTTTGAATCTCAGCTCTGGAGTTTTATAGCTGGTGAGCTTGTTGGTTAAGTAATTGAAACCCTATGGGCCTCATTTTCCTTATTTACAATGTGAGGATAATAATATTGTATTAACAGCCCCATGATTGTATGATGATTAAGGCACTTAAAATATTACCTGGCAAGGAGTAAGCACCACTCAGTATGAGATAAAATAATGGAGGAATTCCTTCTTCAGATGAAGTAATCAACTAATGAAGTGAAATTTGCAATGGAAAGTTTATCTTCTAAGACAGCAACTTGGTTTTTAAAAACTATTTTCAGACATATTGCAAGGGCTCCCATTTGCTCTTTAGACATTTTTAACTGAAGTTTTATTTCTTTTTTAAATTATAGAACTCATACCTGTTCATGGTAGTTTCCAAATGGTCCAGAATGGAATTCAGTGAAAGGCAAACATTCCTCTCCCTACATTCCCAGAGGTAACAACCACAAAAAGTTCCTTGTGTTTCCTTCTAGAGCATTTCTATGCATTTATGCTTATTTATATATTCTTTATGTTAACAGGCATACTATACATGCTGTTCTTCAGTTTGCCTTTTTAATTTAACAATGTACTGTGCACAACACTTTGTATCAGTATACTTAGACTTATTCCATTCTTCCCTGCATGGCTCATCGTTGTTGAAACGGTTCATCATTAAAGGACTTTTTTGGCTACTACACACAATTCTTAGAGAACATCCTTGTATAGAGAACTTTGTGTTGTTATGATTGTATATTTCTGAGGTAATTTTTAACAGTAGGTCAAAGAGTGTATGCACTTTTTATTTCAAAAAATGCTATTAAAAGTTACACTAGTTTATAACAATTGTGTATGAGTATGCCAGTTAGTTACCTCACACACTCACCAATACTGGTTATATCAATCTTCTTAATTTTTGCCAAAATGGTATCTTATTTTAATTTTCATTTTCTAATCATAAATGGTGTTGAACATCTTTCCACATGTGTTAGCTATATTAATTTTTTCCTGAATATTTCCAAGTCCTTTGTCCATTTTTCTACTGAGTTATTAATAATTTTACTGATTTTTTCTCTCTTATTGTTTTCTAGAGAGAGGGAGGAAGGAAGGGAGAGAGAGAGAGAAAGGAACACCAATTTGTTCTACTTATGTATGCATTCATTAGTTAATTCTTGTCTGTGCCCTGACCAGGGATCAAGCCTGCAACCTTGGCATTGGGGATGACACTCTAACCACTGGGCTACCTGGCTTGGGCCTAATTTTACTGATTTGTAAGCTTTCTTTGTATGTCCACAAAATTAGCCGTGAATGATATGTGTGTGTGTGTGTGCACACAATTTGCTTGGTTTATGTTTTTTAAATACATGCATTTATCATACATGAGGACTTTCCTAATTACAATTTCTTTGCTCTCATATTTCTTAATCATTTCTATCATAACTTGTGGACCATAATTTTTTAGATCAAGGCAATTTTATTCAGCATAATTTTCACTCTTTACTTAAATGCTTCCCAAAGCATTAACACCACCCTCCACCTTATCTAAAATGCATGCTCTTGCTGACTTTATGCTAAATTACAACCCCCACACCATTAAGAAATAACCTTCTCCAAGGTTTGCTCCAGCCTCTAACCCTGTTAACACATGTCAACATCTTTGGGAAAAGTCTTGTGACAAGAGCTGAATGTTATCTTAAGTACCTTCCTCCAGTGAGTAGGCTGCAGGTAAGCAAGTTTGATGGACAACTTCTGCCTAGAACTCCAAACTCTGCCACAATGCCTTGCTGAGGGACAATTGATATATGAGTATTAACAATAATGATAGTATTGAAGAGGAGAATGAGCGGTACAGATAATATTTATTTATAATGACCCTCATGCTATTTTATTTTATTTTATTTTATTTTATTTTAATTTAATTTAATTTAATAAGCATTATCTTATTTGAGCCTCAAAACGAAGACAGTATAATTATCTCTGGTTTAAAGTTGAGGGAATTAATTTTTCAGGAGGTTAGGTAACTAGGCTGAAGTCACAGACCTCATGAAGGCTAGAGCCAGAATATGGTTAGTTATGACTGACCCTAGAACTGAGCTCTTAACTACACTAGCACATTGAACTTGTTCAGTCTCTCCAACATCTCCGCCATCTGGTCACCCACACTCCACTTAACCACCTCAGGCACCAAGATCCATAGTCCTCTACTGTAGAAAGCAAGCTCCTTAATGACAGGAACTCCTCTGTGGCTAACCAGTTCTTCTCCATTCTCATGTCCCCAAAGCTTGGCAGGCTGCGGAACTCCCAGGAGACACTGGATAAATGCTTATCAGGTTTATCTGAACTAAGTGTATAACTGATAGAAACGAACCACAAAGGACAAAAGGATTTGTCCAATGTGGCTGAGCTAGGACTAAAACACAGGTTTTGTACCCCTTGACTCTCCTTCTTTCCCCCCTATACCATGCTCAGTGCAGGTTTACAAGCACCATTTTTAAGGCTGTGCTGCAGGAAGGAATGATCCTCTCCCTATCTGCTCAAACTCTTCCCTCTGGGTCTTAGGGGTGTAAGTAAAAGAAGACAAGAGATTTCTGGGACATAGGGGGAATGTGAGGTTACCTCTGGGAAAAGAATTCCTTCATTTTCAGATCTCTTATTTATTGGCATTCTGAAAAATGTAGACTGAAGGGAAGTTCCAAGGTCTCAGGGCTTTAGGGCAGCGACAGTGAGTCACAATCTCTTTCCAGAAGAGAAATCTAGAAAATGGTTCAGAAGACCATTGAGGTGAAGATCAAAGTATTCATTGAGTCTGCAGTTAGGTGACGGGGTTGAAATAAGAGAACAAAGACATATGATAAACTGGATTCTCCAGTGCTAACTTGTATTAATTTTGGAAAGAAGATACATCAGTCAAAAAAATCAAGAAGGACGTTTTACAAAGAGTATTTTTCATAAAACATAATCTGGACAAGGTTGTAAATGACTGGTACTGTGTAAGCATGCAACAAATGTTAGCTCGATCCTGGCACCTCCACTTATTAGCAAGTTCCTTAAACTCTCTGTGTCTCAGTTCAGTTCACCTGTAAAATAAGAGCAATAGTACCTTCCTCAAAGAGACATTATGAGAATTAAATGGGTTAATATGTGGAAAATGCCATTATGTTATAGACATTTACTTGTTAGAGCAGTTTTCTAAACAACGTTGTTCCTAAGGTTCCTCCATGCTGTTATTACAGGTATATTTCATTTGTGCGTGTTTAATATTCTACTGTGTAAACATACCACTATACCACTATTTATCCATTTTCCTGTCAGTGGATAGATAGTGGTGCTTGCAGTTTTGTACTTTTCATTTTGTTTTGTCTTATTCTGGCCATTCTCCTGAGGCCCACATGAAAACATCACATAGGGGTAGAGTGGCTGGATCATGGAATATGTGAATATTTGGCTTTATAAGATAACCCACAATGTTTCACAAAGTGATTGTATCATTTACATACCCATCAGAACACCTCATCCAATACCTGATAGGTTTCTTAGTTTTTGCCAGTTTCAAGAGTATGCAGTTCTATTTCCCCATGGCTATAATTTACATTTCCATGACTAGTAATGAGGGTGAGCAATTCTGAGTATGTTTCTTAGCCATTCGCATTTTCTTGTTTGGGAGATGTCTATTCATGTCTTCGGCCTGTTTCTTCCAGTCTGTCTTCCAGAAAGAGGTCACGTGAAATCCTTGCTGATCCTGCTTTAAGAATAATAGGTATTAGTCAGTCTGTTCATCCTCTCTACTTCTGTGAGGAGGGCAAACAGTTAACACGATGATAATCAGAGAATCTGGGGCCCTACAAAGATATTTTCTCATGAGTCTTCCTTAAACTGGCAATGCCTAAGGAGTGGGATGAAAAGGGAAGACATTTGTTGGTTTGTGTTTTGCTTTATAGATTTGGGCATATGTTGGCACTTATTAATTTGGTTACTTGATTCCTTTATTAAATAGAAGCAGAATCAAACAGCTCAGTTGTAATAGTAGTAAACATTCATTGAGCACTTAGTGCTAAGCACTGTTCTAAGCACTTGACATATATTATCTCAATTAAGCTTCATGATAACTTGTGACGGTAATGAGATAGATACAACCATTATTATTTCCCAATCGAGGAAATGGAAGCCCTGAAAAATTAATGACTTGTTCAAGGTGGAGTCACTACTAAATGGTAGAAAAGGGCTTCGAACTGAGAGAATCTGACTCCCTAGCCCACAGAGGGTGACAAAGAATTAAAGAGAGAATGATCCAGAACAGAGAGCACTAAGGAGTTAGGAGAGTTAGAAAGTTGCTGGAAAGAGTGCTTGCAGCAGTGTGAAGAGAAAACTGAAGTTCAGATTTTCAGAGAATCTGAGTAAACATAACTTTAGGATTTTGTGACAGGAATGAGTCGTATTGAAGAGGAATGGAGGCAAAGGGCACTGGAATCCAGGTGTTTGAGAAGCTGTGCCCCAGGGACCCTGACGCTGTTGCCTGAGCTGACAGCTAGAGCTTGGCAGCATTTGCAGGTTGGCGATGAAGCTTTCTGTGAATCGGACAGTGACCTAGAAGCTGGTGGATGATGGCGATTATGTTTCATGCTGTCGTGTGAGCCTCAGAAGGGGGCAGAGCGTGGAGGAATTGTAAACTAGTAGAAATGGAATCACCTGGAACTGGCAACTAGAAGCTTGGAGAATGCCAACACTGCTTTCAAATCTCTCTTCGCATGTTGGAAGGTGGGGATAAAAAGCTATTTTCATTTGTCAAGGCTCAAGGGAAGTGCCATCCTTGGCAGAATGCCAGGTAGCAGTTAAAAGAAGGTGAAGGTATGGTTCTATGAAGAGGCTGCGGTTGCAGATTAGAGTACTTACGGGAAATTGTGCCTTTACAGTGGAAGAAGTTTCAAAGAAGTCAGTGGTGGAAAAAATTGGAGGGGTAGGGGGAAGTAGCATAGGACGGTTTGACTCGGGGTAAGGAGAAATATTTTTCTTCGAGGGTAATTAATGAGAACCAAAATTAATGTGTAGATGTGATTTATTGGCCTTGGGATTTTGAAGAAATACAGGTGTGAATTTGACAAGAAAATTGACATTAACTTCAAGATGATGGTGGTGTACTGGTTTACACAGAACTGTTTTCTATTGATTTCGAGGAACAAGTGCTTCTGGTGCCCCTAAAAGGGGTGCTAGGTGGGTCCCTCTGTCACCCACAACAAAGTGATCTCATGGGGGCTGATTCATCGTCCTGTGTCCCATTTTTTCCATTTCTAAAATGGGGTTAATAATATCTACTCTCTGAGATGTCATGAAGATAAAATTTATGTACATAAAAGTACCTTCAAAAATTGTAAAAGCCAGACAAATGTAAGTTAGGATTGTCATGGTGTTACCTATATCAAACTTCGTTTTACTTAATTCTTTATCAAAAGTGCAAAGTCCAAGTGTAACCTTGTTCTTGATAAAAAGTAGGAATTACTTTTAACGATTTGTTTGAAAACATGGCCTTTAGGAAAACATTATGAAAAAAAGCAGAAGTGTCTGCATTATATTCTGTAGACAAGTAAAATAATTGGTCAGGGAAATAACAGGAACGAGAAAGTAGTTATAAGAAGAAAGGACTTTTCCTTTTGTCATTCTTTCCATTACAAGTGATTTACAGTTTCCATTTAAGAACAGGTCAGTACTTCCCTTAAAGTCCTTCAGCAAAGCTCATGCAGCCGCAAGCTGGGACTCTGGGGCACTTGCCAGTATTTACCCAAAGAGTACTCTAAGTAAGTCGGTTTAAGAATCAGAAACTGGAAATTTCTCTCCTTTCCCACAAACAAACACTCCTTCTTCCCCTCGCTTTGCCCAGACAGGTCACTCATTTCAACAGTGGAGGCCAATATACATACACCCAATGGTTAGTAGCAGGCAACAGCCACTTTATCCTTAAGTATTTCCTTTTACACTGTTTTTCTTAAGGAGAGAGAAATGTGGTCATGCTTGTTTTTCTTTCACCTTCTGAAAAATCTAATATCTTTGAGATGCTGGTGAAATAGCAAAAACTTATTTTTATTTACTAAATGTAAGCCAGGGAAGGTTTTTATATTTATGTTCAAAAAATTTCTATTTAGGATGTGGAAAAGGGGTGTCCAGTGTTGAGATTCTTTATGAGATGAAGACAAACCCCCCAATATGCTCACTGTGGCCTCACTATAAAATGGAAACACTACACTGTGTCAGACACGTGGCCGTGGCAGATATATGGTCTGTCTCTTCCAGGAGTACCAAGAAATCTACCGGAAAATGCCCTGTAAATTTCTGACATCAGAATCAAACAACTCGAAAATTTATGAAATGAGATTATTTATGAAACGGAATGATTAAGAGAAATTAAATCCACCTCGAATCCTGAATTTTAAAAAAATAGGATGTTTTCCTCATGAAAATGCAATATATTTTCATTGTTGTGGTTGAAAACACAACAGATAAACAATAAAAATATCAAGCCATAATTTATCAATCCAAAGATCACAGTGCAAGTATATTTGGCATATATCCTTTAAGGCACTTTCTTACAAATCCACGTGTATATTTTAAAAAGATGGACTGTTCTAGTTATATCCTCTTGAAACCTATTGAACATGCGCCTGTGCCGATAACACCATAGTTAAGAATATGGGTTCCGTCAGACTGCTTGGATTCGGGTCTCAGCTCTGTCAATGACTAATGGCATGACATCGGGCTAGTTTCTTAATCATTCTGCTGATGGGAATAGAGGTTTTGAGCAGAGAGGTGACAGGATCTAGTCCTGGGTGGATGAGGCTGCTGTCAGCCTAGATCAGAAGTCTGTGAATAAAAGAAGTTTGTAGTGAGGAGGTCAGCAGTTCAATCTATTTGACATCTGAGTGGAAATATCAAATATGCAGTTGGGATTTGATTTGGAGAAAGGTATGGATAGAGTTAGAAATGTGGGAGTCATGCGCATACAGGTATTCAGAGCTTCGAGACTAGATGAAATCAAGGGAGTAAGTATAGACAGAGAAGAGCAAGAAGTAAGCCACGGGACACTCTAACATTAGGAGTTTAGAGAAGAGGTACAGGGAAAGGGAATTTAAAAAGTGATAAAAGTGGTGTTAATTCATGTGGAAAGGATGACGAGCTAGTGCAGCTTCCTCAGGTTGAGAGGACTGGAGACACCAGAGTGAATGGACTTGAATGATACGTATTTACTTTGAATTGGCGGCAGCCCCTCTACTCCTGTGCTGACACTCCAGCGCCTCTGCCTCTCCCGATCTTTCTCAGTGTGGCGTACTGTCTCTGATATTCTTTGTGTGTATGCATTCTTTTCTCCTGTGAGTAATGTTTGCTTCACTTGCAGCCTTTGATATATGTACTACCATTCTCGCTTAAACCTGCTAGAATCAGGCCTCTGCCCCACCCCCAACAGGACAACTGCATTGATCAGCTTTATCAATGACCTCCACTCAGTTCTCAGCTCTGCTCTTCTCGCCCAGTCGGCAGCCTTTGACAGAGTCGATCACTCCCTTCAGTCTGAAACAACCTTCGTTTTACTCCAGCATACCACTTTTCCCCACCCTCCTCCTAGCTCTCACAGGCCACTTTTTTTAGTCACTTGACCATTTCTCATTTTTCTTATTTCTAGATGCTGAAAAGCCCCAAACTTAGCCCTTGGAACTTTTCTCTTTTCATCTATACTTACTCTGTCGGTGATGGCTTTCAATTTCATGAATGTAAATACTGTATTCTAAAAATTCTTTCTTGAACTTTAGGTTCATATATCTACCTACCTAATGACATTGCCACTTACCTGTCAAATAGGCAACTGTAGTTTATTATGTCATTGTTCAAAATATGTTTTGCCTTTTCTAGTCCTAGGATTACATTTAACCCTATTCTGCTGATGTCAGGATTGGCTCGCTTTGGTCAGTGATAAGTGAATGGAAGTGACATGTGCCAGTGCTGAGAAGAAGCCTTAAGGGGCCGTCATGTGGTTCTACCGTGATCCCTCTTCCCTCTGTTCTGACACCAGAAACACCCCCGTTCCTTTCGGCTGGGCCATGGGGTGAAGCCTGCACAGCCAGAGCCAGCGTGCAATGGACGCAAATGTGAGCAAGAAAAAAACCTTTTTGTTCTAAGGCATCAAGATTTTTAGACTTGTTTACTGCAAAAAACTTAGTGCATATGGACTAATACAGCATTGCAACATAATATACCCACAACTGAATGCCTGGTCTTCCCTGTGCGAAGCCTGCTCTTTTAAGAGTTCCCCATTTAATAAACATCAGCTTCAACTTTCCAGTTTTCAGACTAAGAACCTTGGAGTTGCCCTTGATTATACTCGGTATCTCACACTCTACATGAACTAAAAACAAAAAGGATAAAACTTTCTGTGGAGATTATAGTCAATGAGGATAAAACAGAAAATGATAATAATCATAGTAAGTTAAATGTATAATATTCAAATGCTTATTTTTATTTTATTTTTAGACAGAGAGGAGGGGAAGGAGAAAGAGAGGGCGAGAAACAACAATGTGTGGTTGCTCCTCACATGCCCCCAACTGGGGACCCGGCCCACGACCCAGGCATGTGCCCTGACTGGGGAATTGAACTGGTGACCCTTTGGTTCACAGGCCAATGCTCAATCCACTGAGCTACACCAGCCAGGGGCAAATGTTTATATGTAATAATATTACTATATAATACTAAATATTTCAATTTAAATATCTAGAATGTAATAGACACAACGGAAAGGATAGAACAAAATAAAGGGGAAGGGAGTGCTGGGGGCGCAAGTGAGCAGGTAGGTTGCCAGTGTGGCCAGAATTGATCTTACAGGGGAAAAACATTGGAGTAAAGAGCTGAAGGAGGTGAGAGGCATACACTGCATGTTAATAGTAGAAAGTATGTTCGAGGCAGGGGGACAGCCAGTGCAGAGGTCCAAATGTGGAACCATGCCTGCTGGCACAAGTAACAACGGGAGTTCAGTGTGGCTGGAGCAGAGAAGTGATAAAGATATTGGTGGTGGCTGACGTAAAAATGTATGCATCTGGGCAGGTGGCATATTATGTCGACTTAGGGGTCCTCATAGGTAAGTACTTTGCCTTTACTGTCAGTGGGAGAAGGAACCACTGGAGCTTGTAGAGCAGAGAAGTGACATTATTTGACACACTTTTTTTTTTTTAGTTTAGCACCATTTATTAAGTGATCTTGGCTGTTGCTGTAGCTGTTGCATGTCAGCCTGTTCTAAAAACATAAAATGCTCTTCCGATTTTGTCCAGGACAGAAGGATCTTCCAGGTAGTACACCAACAGAACAAGAGGCTCCGATGATGCCAGCTTCAATGATGGTGCCATCCAGACAGGGCAAGGGGCATGGCCCATTCAACCTCAACTGCGGCTCCTTTCAAAAAGGAATCTTGGGGGGCCCAGCCTGCCAGGCATTTTGATGCTGTCGGTGTGGGTTTTGTATTCCATGATGGTGTTGGGAGGTGGGTTAAGCACATGCTGAAGGGTATCCCAGATTTGGCTCATGGTTGCTTGGTCGCTGGTAGTCTTATTCCACATTGAAATAATGTCCTCCCCAAAACTGGACAGAGACCACAACCTCACAGATCTCCTCCCCAGCCATGAACTATTCCCCCAACATGGCCATGATGAGTCTCCCAGCAATGGGATGCCAAGCCCTTTCATAGCCAAATAATCCACTTGCTACCTTTTTATTTGCATCATCTTCCCACATGGGTTTAATACATTCTTTGAAGAGATGGAAGTCGCTGTGGCCTGTAAGGTCCTCAGGACATACCATGTGGATGTAAAACCTCAAGAACTTCTCCATGGAAGCAAAGATGCCAATCTGTTTACTGCTCTGTTCATAGCTCTGCAAGCTGGTGGGTTGGCTGGGGGTTCTTCTCAAGTACCAGGATATGTAGTTGTACTGCAGGGGATGCTCTGCGGGTCCAGGGACAAAAGCATTCCTCTTGCTGCTGCTCTAACCTTTGTCTTGTTCCATTTTTCCTTCCCATCATCTTTCTGTATGCTGTTTCCTTCATTCTGATCATGGTCCCCACTGTCATCATCTTTCAAAGCGTCAAACTTGTTCATCCTCCCATCGTTGCCACTGCCTCGTGGAGTGATTTCGGCTTCTCCTGGTCCCCTATTTGACACACATTTTAAAAGGATCACCCTGGCTGCCATGTTAAGACTACACAGTAATGAGAGTGGGAGGAAGGTTGCCAGTAAGGGGGAGATGAGTTAGGTTATGGAATAATTCACATGAGAGGTAGTGGTTACTCAGTCAAGATTGACAGTAGTGATACCATCAGATTTTGGATGCACTCTATAAAGAATTTCCTGGAGGACTAGATATGAAGAGTTAAAGAGAAGCATCAAATGTGATTTCAAACTTCTTGCTCTGAGTAGATGGCACAATGGAGTTTCCCTCAACTAAGATGGTAGCTGGTTTGGGAAGGAAAAGAGGAACTCTCCCCACGGCCGCTCAGTTTCAGGCATGTTTCTAACATACGTATGGGGCGGTTGAACAGGCACTAGATATTCAAGTCTGGAGTTCAGGGAAGATGTTTATACTAGAGATTTAAATTTAGGAGTCATTGCATATATGGGTATTCCTTGAAGATATTGTGGGTTAGTCCCAGGCCGCCTTAATAATATGAATATTTCAATAAAATGAGTCACAGAGTTTTTGATTTCCCAGTGCATTTAAAAATTATGCTTATACTATACTGTAGTCTATTAAGTGTGCAATAGCATTATGTCTAAAATGTACATACCTTAATTTAGAAATACTTTCTTTGCTAAAAACTGCTAAGCATCAACTGAAACTTCAGTGAGGCATCATCTTTTTGCTGGTGGAAGGTCTTTCTTTCAATTTGTAAAAAATGAATTATCTGTGAAGTACAATAAAGCAAGGTGCAATAAAACAAGGTATGCCTGTATATGGTGTTTAAACTCACAGACTGTGTGAGATTAGTAAGAGATTGAATGTAGCTAAAGAGAAGAGTCTCATCAAGTTGCATACATTAAATATGCATAGCTTTTTATATGAGAGCGAGAGAGAGAGAGCGAGAGAGAGAGGATGAGAGGGACCATTAATGATGGAAGAAGAAGAGGAAGCAGCCAAGGAGACTGAGAAGGAAGAGCCAATCAAATAGAAGGAAAGCCAAAGAAGTGTGGTGTCATGGACCAAGATAATAAAAGTGTATCAAGGGGAACAGAATGATTACGTGTTACTGAAAAGATAAACACCGAG
This sequence comes from Mormoops blainvillei, assembly GCA_004026545.1. NCBI lineage: Eukaryota > Metazoa > Chordata > Mammalia > Chiroptera > Mormoopidae > Mormoops > Mormoops blainvillei. The sequence goes on along the minus strand of PVJD01009097.1, from coordinate 229 downwards.
AAGTGACCATTAGATTTGGAGACGTAAAGGTCATTGGTTATCTTAAGAGAAGGTGTGGTTGGATTGGTGGCAGTGAAAGCCTGCTAGGAGCTAGTGTGAGAGGAGAGGCAGGGAGGGGTTCAGAAGAGTTTAGACAGCTTTTGGGGGGAGTCTGGATGCAAAGAAGAGCAGAGAAATGGGTCAGTAAGTGATAGGGAAAGCAAGGACAGATAAAGACTTTAAAAAAATC
>PVJD01009096.1:0-66179 GCA_004026545.1 Mormoops blainvillei | reverse complement strand
CCCCTTTCAGCAGTGTGAACTGTGCTCCTGCTTTAATCCTTACTCCGGATTGTGAGTTCCTTGAGGTCTGGAGCCACATCATGTGGGTCTTTGTGCTGCTCCAAACCCTACATACAAAATGCCTACAACTGGGACTTAAAGAAACCTCCATTCAGTCAGTTACTCATCCACTTATTGAACAAATATTTCTTAAGCACTGACCACTCTCCAAGCACCATTCTGAGTGCCGCAGACGTAGCACTCTCCGGCAAGACCATCAAACTCTACCACCCTGTATGGGAGAAGAACAGTACATGTGGAACGATCACGTGGACAGCATGATGTTGATAGTGATGGGCCCTACGAAGGAGGATAAAAGAGGATGAGAGAAGTGTGCCTGGCACTGTCCTGTATTGGATAGTGTGGCCTGTGGGGCTCCGATTAACATTTAAACAGACGTGAATGAAGTGAGGACCTGCACACAGGGCCTGTGAGCCTTTATGCATATTCTTTAATCTCTCTGAATTCTTCTTTAAAAAGTGTGTTTGAAAATTAAATTAAAGTATATAACAACAAATAAGCTGGTATATAGTAAGGAGTTAATAACAACTAGTAACAGTAAATATTAACATTTATTGATCATTTACTCTGCAATTGGCTTTGAGATAATCTCTTTAAATACCTTATCTCATTTAATCCTTTTAACAGATTCAGTTGGTGTTAAACAACAGAAAGTCAAAATTAGTTGGCTTAAGCAAGACATTTTGTTAGAGCAGCAATTTTCAACCTTTTTCATCTCATGACACACATAAACTAATTATTAAAATTCTGTGGCACACCAAAAAACATATTTTTTGCTGATCTGACCAAAAAATATGTTTAATTTTTATTCATTCACACTGGGTGGCTGTTGTGTTCTCTTGTCATTTTTTTTTATTTTTTATTTGATAATGTAAGGGAAAAAGAGGGTAGTGTCCATGACAAAACAGTCAGGTATTCCATGTTCAGAGAATTCAGAAATTAAACAGGATTTTAGAGAACAAGGATTACAAAGTATTGGAGAAAATATAATAGAAACCAACACAGGAACCAAGGCAACGTAAAACACTTGACATTATTTACTAGGTTCCATCACTGGAGTCCATGCATTCCAAAGATTCCTTTCCCATTTCTGTATCACCGGCTCAAAAGTCAGTAAGCCACGGGAGAGAAGCCATTGACAAAAACTGGGCCATAACAAAGGACGGTCTGTTCACTTTGGCTGGCAGGCTCCCCCGGCTGTATAAAACGGGGTGTTACTTGGAAAACAAAGTCTTGCCCTAAAGCTCATGGAAGAGCGGAGGTGAAACCCCACACTTTTGGACTCCAGAGCCTCAGCTCTACATCCCTAGACTCAACTGTTTCTTGCTAACTGTTGCTATTATTATAATAGAGGTTAGAATACTGGGTACATGGTAGGCGCTCTTGCCTTCTCCACCGAGAGTAAGATGTTTTAGAAGTGTGAAGTGAGTAGATAAATGGATAGATGATGAACGGATGGAGGAAGACTGACTGGTCTCTAGGCTGATACTAGAGGCCTCTCAGGCTCTGGCCTAGGGGAGGGGAAAGGTCCGCTGAAGTGCGTATAGTAAGACACTGCATCTAACGTATGACCATTCCAGGCGGCTCCCAACACGACTTCCCAGTGCATGGAGTGGAAGTTCTACAAAGCCCTTGATAACATCTCCACATCGGTCAAGACACTGGACCTGAGCTTTAACCCGCTGAGGTGTTTAGGCAGCCATAGCTTCTCCAGGTTCCCGGGACTGCAGGTGCTGGATTTATCCAGGTAATGAATGAGCTTTTAGATACTGTACAAGGTAAAATGTTCATCTCATTCACTTGTTCATGTATTCAATAGATGTCTTAATTGCTATGTAACTTTGGGCAAGCTACCTGCCATCTATAGTTCTCAGTTTCACAGATAAAATCTGTGGAAATGAGTAGTTAGACAAGAGATAGTTTCTAAGGATAATCCTATCTTTGAATTTCCCTCTAAGGCAGGAGAGAGAATTGACTCACATTCTTTTGTGAGCAGGTATTACGGACTACTCGCTATATACACCCTACTAGGAAACAAGAGTGCACTGATAAATAATTAACCCCAGTTACCAAGGAGGGCATATCTCCTTGGAAGAGTTAATATGTTAAAATCCTGAGTATCATACTGGGCACGTAATAGGCATTCAACAAATATCACTGATTTTGAATTTTGAACCCAAGATAAGGATAGCAAAATACAACAATAGATGATAAGCTAAGTGCAAACTAGAGACAACACATTGTATTTTTCAGAAGAGGGGTCTTCCCTGCACTGAATAGCCGAGACAGGTTTCCTGGACTGAGTAGGATTCAAATAATGCCTGGAATACTGAAAGTGAAGTGGAGGACAGTGAATTAGGAAGCTACAAGTTACCCAAGGAGAAGGAGGACAGGATCAAAGGCAAACATCTGCTGGGGGCAGTGAACAGTGATTAAGATTTTCTTTTCTGATGCAGGGACTATATCATTCATTAGGGCAAGTTCAGTTAGTATCATTATTTGGGGAGGGGGGACTGAATCTTAAAATTGGTTAGGAGCCTTATTAAAAATAATGAACTCTATAGCAAGTGGACTAGATAATGAACCATATTATCTGTTAACAGTTTGTGAAAAAATGAAGAAACACTTTGTATATGGCTTTTTATTATGGAAAGTCCCAATAAAGACTAACAGTATAGTATGAAAATCCTCTTCTAGAGTAGATAGTTCTGTAAAAGAATGAGCATCTGATGTTTTATACTCCAACTTAATGATATCAGAGGAAACAGTGGGCATTTAAAAGGTAGTGATGTAATTTATAGAGCCCTGTGGGGTCAGAAGACCTGAGCCAGGTCTTCCACCAACATTTATAGCCACAGGGCCAGAGGCCTGTCACTTTGTCTCCCCAAGTCCTGGTTTTCGTATCTGTGAAATAGAAATGATGAAACTTACCCCATAGGATTAAATGTGATCATGAATGTTAACATGCTGTATATATTAAAAAACTTAATAAAGGAGACTTTATAAGTCTAAAGTATTATTATTATTATAGCATTTCATTACTTTCTAAACTTCAGTTTTTTCACTAAGAGTCTTGTCAAGAACTCTACCGAACTCAACAGACCAACCCTCCCCTTTTCTAGAATAAGAAGTAGTTTCTTATCAAACAATGTCCCTTATAATACACCTTCGGCCTATCACCTGCCCAAGAAACTTCCCTTAGAGCCTTAAATATGTGCTCAGAGACAGGTGAGCTTCCCCTCTGGCTACCCAGTGAGAGGTTCTGAATTAGGGCAAGGACAAATGATAGTGTAATCGATATTCTTCGCCTATGCATATTGCTTTACGGTGTTCACATACAGTAACTCAACTAGTTTTCTAAGGATGCTTTGCAATGGACCAAGAAGCCTTTTTCTTTTTCTATAGAAACCTATCGATAAATTTTTCTTTTTATAGACAAGGAAACTGAGGCTCAGAGAGTTTAAGTGATTTATCTATGTTCATGTCTCTTGTTGGCTGCAGAGCAGAGATTCAAGTTCACATCTCCTGCTTCTAAGTTCAATGCCTTCTTCATCTTGCACTCTACTTCTCTAAAGTGGTGAGCACCCTCTGATGAGAAAGAGACACAGCAAGGGCCTTCTAGTTTTGCCTGATGCATGGAGTGATAATGTACATAAGATTATGGGCTATAGAATCATATAACTAAAACCAACTTGAGAAACACTCATGTTTAGCCGTCTCATTTAGAAATATGACAACTTAGGCGCAGAAGGGAAACAGAGTTCCCAAGATCATGCAGTACGAAAGGACAAGGAGGGACACCAGAACCCACATTTCTTGGACCTGCCGTCCATGGTTCTTTCTACTGCACTCTCTGCCCTCTATCCCGTTACCAATCAGTAGTAAAAACTTGAACTGAAATGTTTTTATTACCCATAAACCTCTTGAAGGGGACAGGGCAAGCGGGACCATTACAAATGTAATTCAGTTGGAACTGGAAGGGACTCATTTGCAAACTGTTACTGGCAGGCACTTGCTGTACCAGCAAGAGTTGACCATTAGCTCCCTGTTTGTTGGCTGGATCAAAGCTTTATCTCTTGCACACCTCTGTGGACATTGTTTGTAGCATGGCTTCTATCTCACTTGGAGTATATTCAAAATCCTCTTTCTGGTCTGAAAGCTCCGGGCTTTATTGTAACCCCCTTCCTCCATAATCCTATCTCACACCCGTCCCCTTTTCTCTCTGTACTCCAGAGGAAGAAGCAGTTTCTCCTGGTTCCTCCCTGGATGGTGGCTGCTGCCTAAATTGAGGCTTTTGTATTTGCTGTTCCATTTACTTCCTTTCCTTGTTAATCCCTACTCATCTTATAATGTTCAACTTAGGTGTTCTCAGAGAAGCCTGCTTTGATTCCCTTTGTCTAAGTCTGCTCTCTGGATGTAACCTTTCCTAGAAGACTTTTCTTCCACAAAACTCACCCCTATCACCTGTTACTAACATTTGCCTGTGATAGCTACAATCTTTCATCAACACTAAGGGTATCTGCGGCACTTAGGTATAATTTCTTATATCTTTGAAACTGACATTCACCAGTCATTTATCCTGCCTGACAACTAACGACTATCTGTATCCTCTGTGCCAATCAGATGTATGATCACAGTTACCTGTGGCCAGGAATGGCTGAAGTTGATCCAGGGCTATTACGTATTCTATCATCCATAGGTTCTTTATGTGTCCCAGTTATTGATCTTTAACTGATTACCTTCCGATGGATGTGCTGTCTCTACTTAACATGTGTACCTAGTGTGACAAAAAACAGACTATCATTGTGGCTGGTACAATAATACCAAGGCTGTGTAACTTCTTATTTGTTCATGCCTTCATTAGTTTGTTTGCTGTCTGCCTATAACAATCATATGGCATGTCAAAGCTGTGTGAGGAGCTAGATGACTGGGACTGTTTTTCCATTTTGGGCTTTCTATTCATCAGGAACAAGTAATCTGTATCTGTTTTTCCTGTAGGTGTGAAATTCACGTGATTGAAGATAAGGCATATGAAGGCCTCAACCACCTCTCCACCTTGATATTGACAGGAAACCCTATCTGCAAGTTAGCCATGGGAGCCTTTTCTGGACTATCAAGTTTACAGACACTAGTGGCTGTGGAGACGAGCCTGTCATCTCTAGAGGACTTCCCCATTGGACATCTGAAAACCTTGAAGGAGCTTCATGTGGCTCACAATCTTATTGATTCCCTCAGGTTACCCGAATATTTTTCTAACCTGACTAACCTGGAGTACTTGGACCTATCCAATAACAAAATCCAAAATATTTATCATAGAGACTTGCAGGTTCTACATCAAATGCTCTCATTCAAACTTTCTTTAGACTTGTCCCTCAACCCTTTAGACTTTATCCAACCAGGTACCTTTGAAAAAATTAAACTCCATGAACTGATTTTGAGAAGTAATTTTAATAGTACAGATGTCATGAAAACTTGTATTCAAGGTCTGGCTGGTTTAAAAATCAATCGGTTGGTTCTGGGAGAATTTAAAAATGAAAGGGTCATAGAAAATTTTGACAAATCTGCCCTGGAGGGGCTGTGCAACATGACTATGGAAGAATTCCGAATTGCGTACTTCGATGACTTCCCAGAGGATGACCTTGATTTTTTAAACTGTTTGGCAAATGTTTCTACAATTTCTATGGTGAGTCTGTATTTAGACAGGTTAGGAGCTCCTCCTAAAGATTTCAAGTGGCAATACTTAAAATTGGCTAATTGTAAATTTAGACATTTTCCCACGGTGGAGCTTGCCTTTCTCAAGAAGTTTGTTTTCACTGCCAACAGGGGTATAACCTATTTTCCTGAAGTGAATCTACCAGCCCTTGAGTTTCTAGATCTCAGTAGAAATGGCTTGAGTTTCAAGAGTTGCTGTTCTCACACTAATTTTGGGACAACTAGACTGAAATACTTAGATCTGAGCTTCAACGATGTTATTACCATGAGCTCGAACTTCTTGGGCTTAGAGTGCCTAGAACATCTGGATTTGCAGCATTCCAATTTGAAAAAGGCCAGTGATTTTTCAGTATTCCTCTCTCTCAGAAACCTCCTTTACCTTGACATTTCTCACACTAACACACGAGTTGTGTTCCGTGGAATCTTTGATGGGTTGCTCAGCCTCCAAGTCTTGAAAATGGCTGGTAATTATTTTGAGGATGACTTCCTTCCAAATATCTTCACAGATCTGACAAACTTGACTCTCTTGGACCTCTCTAAGTGTCAACTGGAACGAGTGTCCCAGGAGGCATTTGGCTCACTCTCTAAACTTTGGTTGCTAAATATGAGTCACAACAACTTCCTGACCTTGGATATACTTCCTTATAAACATCTCTCCCTCCGGGTGTTGGATTACAGTTTTAATCGTATAGCGGCTGCCAAGAGTCAAGAACTACAATATTTTCCAAGGAGCCTAGTTTCCTTAAATCTTACTCAGAATGATTTTGCTTGTGTTTGTAAACACATGAGTTTCCTGCAGTGGGTCCAGGACCACAGGCACCTCTTGGTGGAAGCTGAACAAATGATGTGTGTAGAGCCTTCAGATATGCAGGGCATGCCTGTGCTCAGTTTTAGAAATGCCACCTGTCAGATGAGCAAGGCTATCATTAGTGTGTCGGTTCTGTCCGCACTCGTGGTGTCTGTGGTAGCAGTTCTGGTCTATAAGTTCTACTTCCACCTGATGCTTCTGGCTGGCTGCAGAAAATACGGCCGAGGCGAAAGCACCTATGATGCCTTTGTTATCTACTCAAGCCAGGATGAGGACTGGGTGAGGAATGAGCTGGTAAAGAACTTGGAGGAGGGGGTACCCCCCTTTCAGCTCTGCCTTCACTACAGAGACTTCATTCCTGGTGTGGCCATTGCCGCCAACATCATCCAGGAAGGTTTCCACAAAAGCCGGAAGGTTATTGTCGTAGTGTCCCAGCATTTCATCCAGAGCCGATGGTGCATCTTTGAGTATGAGATTGCCCAGACCTGGCAGTTTCTGAGCAGTCACGCAGGCATCATCTTCATCGTCCTGCAGAAGTTGGAGAAGTCCTTGCTCCGGCAGCAGGTGGAGCTGTATCGCCTTCTCAGCAGGAACACGTACCTGGAGTGGGAGGACAGTGTCCTGGGGCGGCACATCTTCTGGAGACGACTCAGAAAAGCCTTGCTGGATGGTAAACCGTGGAGCCCAGAAGGAACAGAGGATGCAGAAAACAGCCAGCATGAAGCAACAACCTCCACGTGAGGGGCAAACACTCCTCAGGTGCTTCTTGCCCAGACGGAACCGCTACTTGTTCAGTGAACAAGCATCAAAGGCTGCAACATAGCAGGCATTGCACTCGGCATGTAATTCAGTGGTCCACGAGATACGCAGGCCTGCCGATCTCAAGGGGTTCACAGGGCAAAGGGAATAAATACTGTGTTGAAATATAGAACCTCCATGTGAGTGTTTCACCCAATTCAGCTAAGATATGAACACCTTAGAGTTGACAGGGAAAGTCAACTCAAATCTTACGCCAGATAATTGAATTACCACTAAGAGATCGGCCCCGGTGGCATCAGAAAAGGACACAATTCTTCTCCTGAGCATTTTGAATGGAAAGCACCTTATATTTTATATTGTGGCTGCCTTAAAACACAGTAGTTGTGGTAGTTGCAACTAAACTGAGCCTTTGCTCACTTTTCCTTTTTGTATTGAGTACAATTTAAATTCTACGTGATGATGATTCAGGTCCTCCCTCTACCTCAAGTCACTTTCCTTACAAAGGTTAAAATCTTGCGCCAATTTTCTAAAGAAGCCTGATTAATACATATTCACAAACATTCTGGTCATTTTTAAAAACATGTTCTATTTATTAACTAATAGTCCCTGATATATTGGTTTGTATAAATTCAGTTCTCATTTTACATGTCTTCCCTATAAACCTTGATCTATATAAATTTGTCAGAGACATGCTAGAAATACCCATTTTTTAACTAATGTCTTTCAAGCAAATGTGTAAAATGCACCCTGTCACTTTGTCACTTGATGTCATTCCAGATATATTACCTACTAAGGTATGACTGCCATAAAGGTGGCATTAAATAATTTGGTTGAAAGTGGTACCTAACTGTAATGGGGGAGAGACGTAGAGCAACCTGGTCTCACCATGAGCAATTTGGGCCGAGGGAAGGGCAGGGTAGCCTTGGGAACTCAGCACTTCTTGATGGTCCCAGGAAATCATGTGCTGATACAGCCAGGGTGACCACGTGGCAGGAGCTGAAGCAAAGGTTTCTTCTGCATAAAATAAATATTGTTTGATGGGACGGTGAATCCCTTGGGGGATTTTAAAATGATTCAAGGTGGGGAGCACTCATTGTTCTTCCTGTTGGGTATCACTCTGTGACCACATTTATGAAAGAGGAGATATTCTCATTGTGAAAATATGCTCCCGGGGTTAAGGTGGGTCACGGTAAAGCGAGTTCTCAGAAAAGCACACTCACTCAGCCTTCCCAGAATGGTGCATTCAAAGAAAGCAAGGAGGATATTTGGAAAATACAGTTGTCAAAACTGAAAATATGGTCACATGCAGGAATGTGTTTGTGACGGAGTGTTTCAGAGTGTGTATTTTGGTCTGAGCATGGCTGGAGTTGCTGAACACACCTGGGTGTGTTTCTAGGTCTTAATGTGCTAGTGAAAGCAGATGCATGTATTTGTGCACAGGCCTGTATGTGTTCTTTACTGTGTCTGTGTATATGAAGAGGGTGTTTATCTGTGTGATCATGTCTGCACGGACAAGAGTGCTTATATTGCAAGGTGGGATATGCACATCTGATGTGGATGTCTATAGCTGTCTGAGTCAGTACACTGTGTGTACGTGATTGCTTAAATACAAGTGCCAGCACTAGATTCTGAGTAGCTTGAAGGTCTGTCTTTGTGTGTGTCCGGGCTATGTGTGAAGTGTGCCCAGGTTCATGTTTGAGTGTATGTCTGTACATGTATTTGAGTTTAAGCAAATATACAAGACTCCAAGGAGGAAAACGAAAGTAGGACTGGGGTGGTTCCTATATACAGGCCTCTTTCCCATAAGCTCCTTCTCCCAGATGGGAATTCTGAAAACTGAGAGTGAGGTCAGATGAGAAAGGAAAGAAATGGTATGACAGAAGCAGAAGGGGAAGAAAGAGGAAAGTTAGGCCCAGGGTCAGGTTTTTGAATTCATTTAAATTCTCTGGATTAAAGAGACATGAAGGGTAGAATAGAGAAATTAATGTAATTAGAAAGCCTTAAATGTGTATAGTACCCTACAAAGAGCAACTTATTGACACAGTTATAACCACATTTGAATCTCTTGTTATCCAGGTGAAGTAGCAGACTAAGAAGTAGCTTCCCCATTTTACTGATGTGAAACTTGATGTTCAAGGGGGTACATGTATTGACTGTAGGCCACGGAATAAACGAGTGGCCCGGCCTGCACGTGGGCCTCTGGGCTTCTTGGGACAGCGCACTTTCCGCTACACCCTGTTGCTTCACGCTTAACGCTGGCAAGTGAGAAGTGAAACTCTGGCAATTCTCTTTGTGGTTGACACTTGTCAAGGGTTTTTCACTGAAACCATGACGCATTAGTCAAATACATATGCATATATGTTATATATACTGAATGATTTATTTATAACGTATTTCTTTCCATGAAGGAATGAAGGAGATCAACCATACTATGTATTAATAATAAGTTTAATCAACAATAATTCAAAAACCTGGGTGAAGAACCAAAAGAGGAAAGAAAGACACCAAGAGTAAGCATACTATTTCTTGTCCAGACTCCAGAGGGATAGTTTTAAATAGTGTGGCTTTTAGAGAAAGCCACAGCTCACCTTCACTGTTCCCCATGCGTGCCTTGGGCCCCCACTGAGCATCTACTTAACTTAAATGTACAGAGAGCGTGGACTATTACTCTGTAAAGCTGTTGTAAGTATTTAAAATGATAAATGTTTAATACAAGCTACACGATTTCTATGGGTGAGTGATCCTTTGGAACTTTATAAAGACGACCTAAGGAGAAATACTAAGTGGCTTTTCCAATAACAGCATTTTAGCAATTGTTGTGTTCCCAACCTGTGGGAACACAGAAGGCCTGTGATTATAATCAGACGGTTTCTTTCTGACTTGGCCTGCACCCACAGGGTTGTCAGAACCCCAGTCTCCTTCTGGACTATATAGCCTTTCTAGAAACAACCAGCAGGATTCTAGAGGGTCTTACGGGAACTCACAAGAACGGCAGAGCGCTGAGGACAGAAGGCATGTCTGTTCATCCTTTACTTTCCCAGCCCAGAGCTTGATGGACCGCAATGAGCATTTGTTTGTCTGAAGAACTGATGAGTTAATGCAGAACCGTCTCTACAGGGAATGCCGCCCCCCGTGCTTCCCAGACAAGGCTCCCGGCTCCCACACCCTGCACTTTGGGGGCTCTCGATGTCCTCGGCTGTCCCCTATTCCTATAGTTGTCTACTATTTTCTCTTCCACTTCTTCCATCTGGTTCTTTAACTCCAAGTATTTCCAAAGTTACTTTGCAGAAGTGAGGAAGAGGACTTCCCTTATAGTAGTTATCTTTAACAGTTATTTTTAGGTCCTCTTCTCCTGTTTTATGTATGCCACCTAATTTAAATTCCCACACCATGCCTATGAGATGGGCGCTAGTCATACCAGTGTTATTATCCGCTAGGAAACCAGGGCTTGGGGACTGTAAGTAACCTACTCAAAGGTACACAGGTGGGAAATGGCAGAGCTTGCCTTTAAACCCCACCTCGGATATTAAAAGCCAACTAACTATGCTAGATGGTTTCTCTAATGCCGTTCCCCCGTTTCATATACAGATTGGAATGTTACTGCTCTTTATTTTTATTTTCCCATTGTTATAACCAGGGCTCAACACTAGAACCAGGTATGATGGTTGAACTGAAGGATGGGTGTTAGGCTGAAGGATGGGCTGTAAGAGGCATCAGGGACTTGAAACTAACCATTTTCTCCAATAGCGATGGACTGAGCCTCTCCCATTCTGACTCTCTTTTCTGATGGAGTAAATTCTTTTCCACGAGGCTCCAGTGCCAACAGGTCCACCCGGATAAGCCCAGCTCTTTCTGCTTTTAGAGCCATGACCCACTGCTCTAATCTGCACATTAATTAATTTGTTAAAATTAGATGGGTGAGTATTGGTAGCTGTGCCATTTTTCAGATGAAGAAACTGAGGAGTGAAGAGTGAAATCCCCAGTTGGAAGGCAGAGAATGAGGGTTTGAAACCAAGTTGGTCTGATTCCCAAGGCTGCATTCTTCGTACCACATAACAGCTGCCTTGGTGTCCCGCCTGTTCTACCAGGGGTAGCCAGAGAAGTGACTGGAAAATAATCTAAATGAGGTCAATACCTCCAGTGCCATTTAGAAATTGAAGGTTTAAAAAGCAATGTCTGCTATTCTCCTTGATTTCTACAGAAATAGAGATGATACCTCCCTGTGACAGTGCTAAGTGACAATTCTGAGTGTAAATGGGCTTTCTGGCACAAATTGTCCTGTCCTAATAGTCTTGATTATAATTATAAAATAATGGGTTTCTGAAAGGCTGCAAGCAGTTCTGGGAATGGCAATAAGGGTTTAGAAACGACATGTTGTTTATGCGAGAAGTGTTTTGTTGAACATTAAACCCACGTTTAGGAGAAGGGAATGTGTCGTAGGCTCTTAAGAAACTATCACACTATATAATTAAATCAAAACCAGTCAGCTGCCAATTTGAGCTCTTGTTTCTCATTAACAACACCCCATCTTCCCCCTGAGCCACACAAGACAGGACTGACCTAAAATGACCCAGCCTGGTGCTTGTTTCCTGCCCCTAAGGACCTTCTCTGTCTATCTTCCCGGGGCCCTGCTCAGGAAGAGCTTGGTGGGTCAAGTTCTTCCTGAGACTCAGTCTAATCCTTCTCTTTAAACTCTTTCTTGGTGGTCTTTCCACCTTCACAAAAAGGAATGAACAGACTGCCTATTTAAGGGGTTTCCTGGGAGGCACTTTATAGAAAAAAAAAAAGGAGTTAAAAAAAGAATTATGTGACATAGTTTGAGAGACTCTGAACTTCTCACAAAATCCCCAGAGAAACTCTCCCTAACTTCATTTGTTAGATGGGTAACAAGTCTCTCTCCAAAGGTGAGAGAGCCATCCCTGTTTCAAGATCCTGAAGTTACTGCCTAATCTCTCTCTCTCTCTCTCTCTCTCTCTCTCTCATATTCTATCTTCTTCTAGTCTCTTCCCTCAACCTTCATTTGTACTCAGTCTATTTTTACCAAGGACTTCAGGCAGCTTACATTTGAGACAGTTTCAATACAACCATTAAAAGTGGAAATAATATATCAAGATGATAAAGCTCACCAACTCTGACTTTTTAAAAAGTGCTGGGCTTAAGAATCACTTGAGGACTTTAATTGTACGTATATGTCTATCTTTTTTTTTTTTTACATAAGTTTACGATCCTTATTCCTAGAAATTCTGATTTAGAATCAAAGATTGAGTTTAAGGAATTTGTGTTTTACAATATTCCCCAAGTCATTTTAATGCACAGACAGACCTGGGAATGACAGTTATAATAGAAAATGGAAGATAATAACCCACGTTTACTATGGTTACTAGTTTTGTCCTTGAGTTTTATTGCTAAGATTCATAACAGAAAAGACAAGGTCAACAAAATGGAATCCTTATTGTTAAAGGAATGAAGACACCCCATTGGTCAGATAATTTCTCTTTCTTTCACACTCTAAATTGCTTCTCAATCCCACTAGCTTAGACTCATTGGGATGCCAGAGCTGGCCTATGTGATGCCTAGCTTACAATACCCATTCAGGCATTGTGACCACAGCAGTTGTTTAGTTCTCCTAGTTCCTCCTAGTGTGTTGCCAATTTCCCTTCTTCATGCTCCAAGGTAGCTGAGACCTAGCATCGGCTTATACCGGAAAAATGTCCTGGTTTGCCCTGAACTCCCTGTGAGGCATCTGACGCCAATTTCATATTTCTGATTTTCCATTTCAAAATAAAACCCGTCTGCTTCACTTTTGCAAACTGATTATTCAGCTCGCCATTGACTACCAAGATTCCAATAATGTTTTTTTCTATGAAACACCAGTGCCATCTGTGAAAGACTTCCTTGTCAGTTTCTTCCCAGAGAACTGTTTTTCAATATTGCTGGGGGGATTTGGGGCAGTGGGCATTTATTTATTTTGTTTCTATTTTCATTTTTTAAGGTATTTTTAAAAGATTTTTTATTTTATTATTATTTTAGACAGAGGGAAAGGGAGGGAGGAAGAGGGGGAGAGAAACATCAATGTGTGGTTGCCTCTCATGCGTCTCCTACGGGGGACCTAGCCCTCAACCCAGGCACTTTTCCTGACTGGGGAATCGAACCAGTGACCCTTTGGTTCGCAGGCTAATGCTCAATCCACTGAACTATACCAGCCAGGGCGAGCAGCGAGCATTTAAAGCTGATATTCTGTAGCTCTGACCACTAAGCTTGGTAAGTCTTCTGGAGGTGTCTTCTGGAGGTGTCTACTGCTCCCCGGTGGGAAAACCTGCTGTAGAGACCTTCCTACCTTCAAAGAGTATCTTTGGAGATGAAGGGCAGGGGGTGAATCTCTGGTTGTTCTGCTCACTGCTGGGTTGTGCTCAGTCCGTTGTGCACATTACCTTTGGCTGGATGGGCTGTGGCTTCAGTGTCTTGCCCAGGTCTGAGAACTGAGCAGCACAGTTACTAGAATATTAGCTGCTCGGATCAGGCGAGTGAGCAGTGGTGGTGGCAGTGTGGTTCAGAGCTCCTCTCTGGACTCGTCTCTTACTGAAAAATGGGACACTTGGGTTGGATCGGCATTTTCCGAAATGTGATATGTTGGTAAATGAGAAGATCTATGTGGCTAACAGATGAGTGTATTAACTTTAATAGTTATGTATATATTTATGGTTAATTTCTGTTTATAATTGGTTTTGTTAAGTAATATGATTACTTAAAAATAGGCATTTAACTTTAAAAGGTGCAGCTTTAAAAAAACAGAACAAAAGAAATGATATAAGAAGTACGAAGATGTAAACACAGGTTTCAAAGTGCCATGAGAAAAGGCTGCGTATTGGAAAGCAATGGACCAAACGGCCACTGAGGGCCAGGCAAGTCCTGGCGTCCAACATGTCTACTTCTCCAAGGCTATTTCCTTGTCTATACAATGCAGGGGGTGGAGGGAATGTCCTCTTCTGCAATTACAGTCTGTTGTTACAGGTGCAGTTCTATCATACAGATGTTCCAGCATCCTCAACATGCAGTTCTAGCGTTTAAAAACTCCTGATGCTGTATGAAAATACAAGACTCAGTAATCAAGTTGTGGTTTATTCATGCATTTATAATTGCCCCAGTTCTCCCTCCTTTCTGGAAAAGATTCAGCCATCAACCAAATTGAGTGGAAGGTGAATGACTATGGGAGAGGGAGTTAAGACAATTGGATGGTAAAATGGCCCCACCACTTTCAATTTAGTCCCTTGATCTCTTGTCCTTTGGTCTTTGTGTCTTTGTTCAGGGGTGAACGGTTTATGGAGTCACTTCAATGATAGCTAGGAGAATCAAATGGAACAGAGGATTCAAAAAAATTTACAGAAGTGCTATATAAATGGGAGAAATTAATATATACTGGATTTAAAAGTAACCGAAGGAAGGGCCCCTCTTCTGTTCAACTATATAATCCCAAGAATGCTGCCCGTCTTGCCTCCACATTTAAAAAACTTTTACATTCATCCATATGTCACCTCTACAAGACTCCTATATTCCAGCAATGTGTTACTTGGCTAATTTGAACTACCTTAAGGAGAAAACTACAGTGTGTCTACATTCAAGCACTTTCTTACACTATAATGCTTGCAATTACCCTTTCTCTCTCCCACACTTCATATTTAAAGTGGTATCTCACAGGTTCCTGAATAGTTCACTGTGGAGGCACCGTTCAAACCCAGTTGCCTCTCGCCATCTGTGAATTCTTGCCAGTTGAGAGTAAATACTCCGCATAAATTTCACAATTGGTGATTGGTAATAACAGAGACCTCTGCTTCTCATTCCTTCCTGCTCTCTTTCTTAAAATGCCATCTGCAGTGATCCCTTCTATCACTGTGGGGCTGCTATCATCCCTCATCCATATGCCACTGCAAACAGCTACCAAAGTTGCACTCAGTGGCCAGGCTGCCAGACCCCCAGGCACTTCCCTTCTCAAGCGGCGAGGTCAAGCGCCCCCTTCCTGAGCTGTGGCATCTGCCTCTAAATCATTCTCCCTCCTTCGCCTGCTGCAGGGCCTTGTCTTTGCCCTTCACCCTTTTCTGGCTCCTGACACAGTTTTGAAGAAAACGCGTCCAATTATCTGGGGTTCAGTTCTGGTGCCATTCTAACCTGTCTAAATGTCACTGCAATCTTCCTTTCTTTGGCACTTTCTCATTGGCACTACACGGGTTCTTGCCCAGGATGTCATGTCCTCGTTTCTGCCTCGAACTGTCAGTGTTCCACCATCCTTATTTTTTGATGTTCTTTCTCGCTTTGCTCTTTTCCTTCCCTTCTCATCTGTAAACTCCATTAACTGCTTCTGCATGGGACAATGCCTATTGCATTCCCCAAAGAATGTGCCTTTTCTTCTAATGTATTGGAAAGAACCTGAGCTTGGGAATCAGACAGATCTGTGTTCTGATGCTAAGTTTTCTAGTACCTGCCTTGTTTGCCTGAGCTGTAAAATGAGGATGCTAATACCTACTTTTCAGATTTGTTGGCAGTTTAATTATTTGAAGTAAAGCTCTGGCCTTCCTTTTCCTCCTTGTAAGTTTTCATCATTTTAATCTTCCTTCCATCCCACATTTATGGAAAAGCTACCCTGTTGTGAGCACACCACATGATACATGAGGTTGCAAACATAAATAACAGAGATACGCTCCCAGGTTCAATTTGGTGAGAGACGCGTCAACAGATAATTGGCACACATACACACAAACTGTTACATCAACATGGGAGGGGGTCTGTTCTGCCCAGAAGCAGTCAGGAAAGGCTTTACAGAGGAGGTGCTGTTTGAGCCGGAAATTTAAAAGAATAGCTCTGCAGGTGGACTGTGGTGGAGAATGAGGAAGGGGAATTCTTAAGACAAAAGAGTGTAAAGGGCAGGTCTGGGAAACCGTGGGCAGGGGAGTGTGACCATAACACAGGGTGGTGGAAAGAGATAAAATAGGAGAAATAGCTACGTGCCAAGAGTTAATTGGCACCAGTTGACCCTGGCGAAGTCATTTATCAAAGCTGTGTCTCAGCTGGCTCATGTTTCAGTTAGGAATCCTGTATTTATTGAGTTAATACAGCCAAAGTGCAAGGCATTTAGCAATCACTCAATCATCTCTTTTGTTAAGAGTGGGGAGGATACAATCAGAATAAAAGCCTAAGTAACTTTTTTTTCAGATTTTGTTCAAAAATTGTTTAAATTTAATCTTTATTGTGTTTTTTTTTTCCATTCTCATTTAGTCCCTTTACACCTCCCTCCCCACAGCAGTCACCACACTGTTGTCCATGTCCATGAGTCCTTTTTCCTTTTTGCTCAATCCTGGTACCCCTTAGCCTCACCTCCCCCACTAGCTGTCATCTGCTTTCCATCTATGATCTTTCCCCATTTTCCTTGTTGGGTCAGTTTGTTCATTAGATTCCATATATGAGTGAAATCATGTGGTATTTGTCTTTCTCTGACTGGCTTGTTTCACTTAGCATAATGTTCTCCAGGTCTACCCATACTGTTGCAAAGGGTAAAATTTTCTTCCTTTTTTTACATCCAAGTAGAATTTCCTTGTGTAAGTGTCCCATAGCTATTTTACCCACTCACCTATTGATGGACACTTGGGCTGTTTCCATATCCTGGCAACTGTAGATAATGCTGCAATGAACATAGGGATGTTTACGTTCTTTTGAATTAGTGTTTTGGGTTCCTTTAGATATATTCCCAGAAGTGAGATCACTAGGTCAAAAGGCAGATCCATTTTTAATTTTTTGAGGTATCTTCATACTGCTTTTCACCATAGCTGTACCAGTCTGCATACCTACTAAGCATGCAAAAGGGTTCCCCTTTCTCCACATCTTTGCCAGCACTTGCTGTTTGTTGACTTATTGATGATAGCCATTCTGACAGTTGTGAGATGGTGTTTCATTGTGGCTTTAATTTACATTTCTCTGATTATTAGTGACATTGTGCATCTTTTCATAAGTCTATTGGTCATCTGTAAGTCCTCTTTGGAGAAGTGTCTATTCAGGTCCTTTGCCCATTTTTTAATTGGTTTTTTTGTTGGTATTGAGTTTTGTTAAATACTTTATAAATTTTAGATATTAACCCATTATCAGATGTATTGGCAAATATGTCCTCCCATTCTGTGGGTTGTCTTTTTTATTTTGTTGATTGTTTTCCTTTGCTGTGCAAAAACTTTTTAGTTTGATGTAGTTCCATTTGTTTATTTTTTTTCTTTTGTTTCCTTTGCCTGGGGAGATATATCTGATAAAAAATTTCTATGACCAATATCTGAGATTTTGCTGCCTATGTTTTCTTCTATGATTTTTATGGTTTTGAGTCTAACATTTAAGTCTTTGGTCCATTTTGAATTTATTCTTATATGTGGTATAAGAAGGTGGTCTAGTTTCTTTTTTCTGCATCTATCTGTCCAATTTTCCCAATGCCATTTATTGAATAAACTATCTTTAGCCCATTGTATGTGCTCTCTTCCTCTGTCAAATATTGATTATAAAGGTGTTGGTTTATTTCTGGGCTCTCTATTCTGTTCCTTTGATCTGTGTGTCCGTTTTTATGCCAGTACCTGGCTGTTTTGATTACTATGGCCCTGTAGTATAGTTTGATATTAGGTAGCATGATTCCTCCAACTTTGTTCTTCTTTCTCAGGATAGCTATGGCTATGCGGGACCTTTTGTGGTTCCATATAAATTTTTGAAACATTTGTTCTAGTTCTGTAAAATATGTCATTGGAATTTTGATAGGAATTGTGTTGAGTCTATAGATTGCTTTGGGGTAGCATGGATATTTTAATGATGTTAATTCTTCCTTTCTATGTGCTTCCTATCTATGAACACGGTATGTGCTTCCTCTTTTATCTTCTTCAATTTCTTTCTTCAGTGTCTTATAATTTTCTGAGTACAGGTCTTTTATATCTTTGGTTAGGTTTATTCCTAGGTATTTTAGTTTTTGAAGCAATTGTGAATGGAATTGTTTTCTAATTTCCCTTTCTCATATTTATTATTGGTATATAAAAATGCAACAGATTCCTGGATATCAATTTTGTATCCTACCACTTTGCTGAATTCATTTATCAGTTCCAATAGTTTCTTGGTGAAGTCTTTGGGATTCTCTATGTACAAGTATCATGTCACCTGCAAATAAAGACAGTTTTACTTCTTCCTTTCCAATTTGGATTCCTTTTATTTCTTCTTGGCTGATTGCTGTGGCTAGGACTTCTAGTACTATGTTGAATAAGAGGGGTGAAAGTGGACATCCTTGTTTTGTTCCTGATCTTAAGGGGAATGCTTGTAGTTTTTGCCCATTGAGTATGATACTGGCAGTGGATTTGTCATTTTTTACCTTTATTATGTTTAGGTATGCTCCCTCTATTCCCACTTTGCTGAGAGTTTTTATCTTAAAGGGAATTTTATCAAAAGGTTTTTCTGCATCTATTGATATGATCATGCAGTTTTTAATCCTTCATTTTGTTTATGTGGTGAGTCACATTTATTGATTTGTGAATGTTGTACCAACCTTGCATTCCCAGAATAAATCCCACTTGATCTTCATGTATGACCTTTTTGATGCATTGCTGTATTCAGTTTGCTAATATTTTGTTGAGGATTTTTAGCATATATGTTCAGCAGGGATATTGGCTTATAATTTTCATTCTTTGTAGTGTCTTTATCTGGTTTTGGAATTAGGATAATGCTGGCCTCATAAAATGAATCTGGGAGCCTTCCCTTCTCTTGAAGTTTATGGGATAGTTTGAAAAGGAGAGGTGTTTGTTCTTCTCAGATTGTTTAGTAAAATACACCTGTGAAGCCATCAAATCAAGGGCATTCGTTTGTTGGAAGTTTTTTGATTACTGCTTCAATTTCACTAGGTGTAATCTGTCTATTCAGGAGCTCTGATTCTTCCTGATTTATTTTTGGAAGGTTGTATGTGTCTAGGAATTTATCCATTTTATCCAGGTTGTCCAGTTTGTTGGTACATAATTGTTCATAGTATTTTCTTACAGTCCTTTGTATTTCTTTAGCGTCCACTGTTATTTCTCTTCTGTCACATTTGATTTTATTTATTTGGGTCTTTTCTCTTTTTTTCTTGATGGTCTGGTTAAAGATTTGTCAATCTCATTTATCTTTTCAAAGGACCAGCTCTTGGATTCATTGATCTTTTATATCATTTTTAGACTCTATTTCACTTATTTCTGCTCAGATCTTAATTATTTCCTTCCTTCTACTCACTTTGGGCTTTGTTTGTTGTTCATTTTCAAGTTCATTTAAATGTGAAGTAAGATTGTTTATCTGAGCTTTTTCTTGTTTTTTTTGAGCTAGGCCTCTAATGCTATGAATTTTCCTCTTAGAACTGCTTTCCCTGTGTCCCATAGATTTTGGATTGTTGTGTCCTCATTTTCATTTATTTCAAGATATCTTTTGATTTCTTCCTTGATCTCATTGTTGACCCACTCATCATTTAATAACATGTTATTTGGCTTCCATGTCTTTGCATGTTTTTCACTGTTCTTGTGATTGATTTCTAGTTTCATAGCATTGTGGTTTGAGAAGATGCTTGATACGATTTCAATCTTCTTAAATTTATTGAGACTTGTTTTGTATTCCAACATGTGGTCTGTCCTAGAAAACATTCCCTGTGCACTTGAAAAGTATGTACACTCTTCTGCTTTGGGGCGAAACGCCCTGAAGATATCAATTAAATCCATTTGAAACAATGTGTCACTTAAGGCCGCTGTCTCCTTCTTGATTTTCTGCCTTGAAGATCTATCTCTTGAAGTCAATAGGGTGTTAAAATCCCCAAATATGACTGAGTTTTTGTCAGTCTCTCCTTTTATGTCCATTAAGATTTGCTTTCCATATTTAGGTACTCCTATGTTGGATGTGTAAATGTTTACTAGGGTTATACCCTCTTGTTGGATTGTTCCCTTTATCATTATGTAGTGTCCTTCTTTGTCTCTTACTATAGCCTTGGTTTTAAAGTCTATTTTGTCATATATTAGTACTGCTACCCTGGCTTCTTTTCTTTTCCATTTGCATGAAATATCTGTTTCCAGCCCTTTACTTTTAGTCTGTGTGCATCTTTTGATCTGAGATAGGTTTCTTGGAGGCAGCATATATATGAGTCTTGTTTTCTTATCCATTTAGGTACCCTATGTCTTTTGGTTGGAGCATTTATGCCTTTTACATTTAAGGTGATTATTGATAGATATGTATGTAGTGCCATTTTATTGTTTTCCTCTTTTTTTATTTTTATTTCTCTTTTTCTTCTTCTTCTTCTTAAAGCAAGCCCTTTAACATTTGTTGCAGTGCCGGTTTGGTGTTAACAAACTCCGCTAGCATTTTCTTGTCTGGGAAGCTCCTTATTTCTATTTCAATGTTAAATGATAATCTGACTGGGTAAAGCAGCCTTGGCTGTAGGTTCATGCTTTTCATCACCTTGAATATTTCACACCACTCCTTTCTGGCCTGAAATGTTTCTGTTGAGTAATCAGATGCCAGTCTAATTGGATCTCCCTTATAGGTAATTACCTGCTTTTTCTTGCAGCTTTTAGGATACTCTCCTTGTCTTTACATCTTGTCATTTTAATTATGATGTGTTTTGGGGCAGGCCTCTTTGGGTCCAACTTGTTTGGGACTCTGAGCTTTCTGGACTTGTGTGACTTTTTACTTCACCAGATTAGGGAAGTTTTTGGTCATTATTTCTTTGAGTAGGTTCTCAATCCCTTGCTCACTCTCTTCTCTTTCTGGTATCCCCATGATGCAGATATTATTACATTTCATGTTGTCCAAAATGTTTCTTAAACTGTCCTCATTTTTATTAATTCTTTTTTTCTTTTTGTTGCTGTGCTCGGGCATTTTTTTCTACCTTCTCTTCCAAAATACTGATTCTATCCTCTGCTTCATCTAACCTACTATTTATTCCTTCTAGTGTATTATTTATCTCAAATATTTCATTCTTGATTTCTGACTGGTCCTTTTCTATGGTTTCTATGTCTTTTTTTCATGCTGTTGAATATCCCTTATCATCATTGTTCTAAACTCTCTATCTGATAAATTGCTTGCCTCCAATTATCTAGTTCTTCTGGAGAATTCTACTGTTCTTTCATTTGGGGTCTGTTTCTTTGTCTTCCCATTTTGGCTGCTGCTTTGAATTTTCTGACTTCGATGTTAAACTAATTAGCTGATCAATGGCTAATCTAATCAAGCTGTTATCAGAATTAGCATCACAGGGCAGAGTAATTCCTTCAGGGGCGGAGGTTATTGCTTCCCCTCAGGCTGATGCCACTTGGAGGGGTTCGCTCTGCCTGAGAGAGATCGCTCCTGCAGTTTGGGGAATGACTCAGCACAGGGATCCTGGTGGCTCTTCCTTCAGTTCTCTCCCAAGAGCTACCAGCCCTTGACTCTCCTTGGGCATCTCCAGTCTACTCTGCCCTCCATCTGCTGGAGCCCAGGGTAAGTGGCTGCAAATGAAATTTTTTGCATTATCCCTTTAACAGGCTTTCTGCATTTCCAGCCATTTCTCCCTGGCAGACAGAAATCCTGCTGCTTTTCACAGCTGGATGTTATCTGGGGGTTCTTTCTGGCTCTGGTGCTATCGGTCAAGGAGCCCAGCTTGGGGGTTAGACCCTACACTTCTCAGGGGGAATCCCCAGCCACTGAAATATACCCCATATATTCGCTGCCTCCCATGGGAGCCCAGCCAGCCCTCTTACATCTTTTCTGCACTCCCTACCAATCATGTTGTAGTGAAGTGGTTTTTTCCATCTGTCTGTGGTTATAAGACTTCTCTCCAGCTACTGTTCAGTTGATTATTCTGGAAGGTTTCCCTAAAATTTAGTTGTAATTCCAGATTGGTCCTGGGAGAGGGTTAGTGTAGTTTCCACTTACTCTTCCATCATCTTAGATTGACCCCAGGTAACTTCTTCACACAGGGGTGTCCAACCTACCGCCTGCAGGCCACATGCAGCCCAGGAAGGCTATGAATGGGGCCCAACACAAAATTGTAAATTTACTTGAAACATTATGAGATTTTTGTGTGATTATGTGTCACAATGCATTTAATGTGTAGCCTAAGACAACACTTCTTCTTCCAGTGTGTCCAAGAGATGCCAAAAGATTGGATGTTCCTGCTAAGACCACTGGATTGCAGTGCTGTAAGACAGACTTAAGAGGCCCGAGTTCTCATCCTTATGTTGCTATGAACTTGCTGTTATGCTGGGGAGGTTATAATTCAGACTTGAAGTAATGTGACTTGTTATTTGTTTTGCTTTTAAAAACTTTCCGGGAATTGAGGTGACCCCACCCTCCCTTTCAAGAAACAGGGAGGCATTCTAGAATGTTACGACATCGAGGATAGAGAGTCACCCTGGGGGAGAGAACGTGTCACTAGCTGTAGAATGGCTCTCAGTTGCATAACAGGGTTATCTAATTTCTTCTTCCCTTATTTTTATGCCAAAGAGTCAAAAATTCACGACAGGGCAGTTTTGCTTCCCTGGAGTAGACACTTCAGTTAAATAAAATCCATCACCTAGAAAATCAGTAGCTATAGAGACAGTAACCAGAGGGCATTCATGGAATGCAAAGTTTTATAACAGATGGTGAAAGGTACACAGAGAAGAGACAACTGCCTCCTGCCCTCAAGGGGATGCCAGTCGAGCAGCAGGGATAGAATGTGAAGCACCGGAAAAATGCATCTTCCGAAGAACTCTGTGTGACGGGCCCATTGGTTTGGCAGACTCAGGCCTGGGCTCCCCTGTGCCTCTCAGCTAGCCTCCTGTTGTGCCCAATGTCACAGCACCACTGAGAGGCCTGGCCTGGATTCGAGCCAGATCTGCCTGTCCCCACTGCACACTGCTACTGCGTGTAAACAAGGCACCACTGGAGTAGTGGTGGTAGTAGCAGTAGTGAAGTGCTGTGACAACTACTACTGTTGATAATAATAGAAAAGGGCAGATATGGAGGAAGGAGGGTAGGGAAACAAGGGAGGGGTTAACTGGAGCAGATCTACTAGAGCCTGTTTTATGTTTGAAGTTTCTAATTAGGCATTTAGCTGTTGTGGTCATTGTGTGTGTATGTGGTAATTTCAGAAGCTTTTGCGCAGCACTCTATATCCAATGTAGGACTTCCTTCTATTACCATAGGACAGTAAAAATAGAGCCTACACTAATGAAAAAAATATTCATTCCATTGTTACTAGACAGAGAAGTCTTGGAGCAGCTACCATGTGCGAGGCACTATGGCAGGTGTCTTACATGCATCACCCCATTTAATGCCCCCCAAAACCCCGGGAGGTGGGTGTCATCACCACCGGCAGAGGAGGAAGCTGAGGTTTAGGGAGATTGAACTGATTCTTTCAAACTGCTTTGCTAGTAAATTTCAGTTAGTGAGATAGATGTAAGGCTGGAACCCATGCATGTCTGATTCCAAAGGCTGGGCTCCCAAATTTTGCCCTCAAATATCTTTTATACATGATTGTTCAGATTATGCTCAAGATTCCAGAAATAGGGCTGATTACTTCCCCAAGGGTTTCATTGTACTGCTTGACAGCTCTGTTGAGAGATAGATAGAAATATTTAAATGCAGCCCAAATCAGCCAAATATGCGTGAGAGTTAGTCCATCATTTTTACCTGTGATGTGGAAGAAGCATTGAGTTGTTGCTTTACAGGCGTTTGGCTGGGAAATAAAGGCTGATCCAGAAGGACGATCGGGGCAGATCCTGCCCTTTATTCACCAGGAGCCCCGGGCCAGCCTGTGTCCCGGGGAGGGGACCCCATTCTGGGAGAAGCCTCCTGCAGTGGCTTTTTCTTTTTCTAGCTTGGCTGTTCCACAGGCACCGATTGAGCTCCTGAGAGGTAGGAAATGCTACAGGAATGCACGTAGAGGTTCCCCGCTCTGTGCTCATCTGTGGGAACGTAGTTCCATGGGAATGCGGTCCATTTGTGTCCACCAGTTTCTCTCCAAGGCACTGGAGGCAGTGTAATGTGTTTACGTGAAATGGGGTGATGCATGTAAGACGCTCGGCATAGTGCCTGGCACATGGCTCCTGCATGGTCTGACACATGGTCAGCTCTAGTAACGATCTGCTGAGCAAATGCTGAATGAGGCACCAGGAGGCAGGAGAATGCTGTTCTGACAGGCCTGGAAGCTGGAGGGGGCAACTGAGAATCCCCATCTGCTAGCCTTTTTGTCCTCTATAGCCTGCTTGGCAGAACAGACATAATTCCAGAAGACTGTGCCTACTCATTTAAAAAGCTTGGCTGAGCTCACACCGTGTGCCAGACCCTGAAGGGGGAGTGGCATCAAAACTTTGACGAAGCCTGACCTCCATGGTCAGGGGGGTCAAGGTCTGCAGAGTGGACAGCGGAGAGCTGTGTGATGGGTACATTCCTAAAGCGTGTGCACAGTGCTGTGGGGTCATCAAGAGCCAACTGATGCTCAGGGCTTTCAACATGAGAGATGAGAATTAACTCATTCACTCCTCACTCAAACCCCATCCCGCAGGTGGGAGAGGCAGGCACAGATCGGCTAACGACTCAGCCCTGGTTCATCACAGATCTGGCCATAGGAGCGTGATTTGAACTAGTGTGGACCTAGACCCTAGCTCTCACCGTGCCTCTACCTTCCACTAGGAGATAAAATATAATATACTACAACTTGGAAAACACTTTCTGAATGCCTGCCATGTTTTTGTTCCAGCTAGGGGTGAAGACAATGAAAAAAAAAAGCATCATTCTTTCTTTTTTAAAAAAATCCTTAACTGAGGAGAAATTTTTTGATTTTCAGAGACAGAGAAAGTGGGGGAAAGAGAGAGAGAGATGTGAGAGAGAAACATTGATTGGTTGCCTCCCATACGTGCCCTGACTGGGGATCGAACCCAGAACCTAGGTATGTGCCCTGACCAGGATCAAATCCGCAAAATTTTAGTGTACGGGACGATGTACCAACCAACTGAGCTACGTGGCCAGGGCGAAAAAGTACTATCTTTATTCTGTCAGAGTTAATTATTTAGTTGAAAGGGACAGACATGTGATCTTGCGGGTATGAGACACAGGAAGTAGAGATTACTGATTAAGAGCACGGGGTTTGCTGGCAGACCTAATTGCTAAATCTACTACACACAAACTGTGTGACCAGGACAAGTTGCTTAACTTCTTTGTTCCTACGTTTTATCATCTTGCCTGGTAAAATGATCATCGTGCAGATACGTGCCTCGGAGAATTACAATGGGATAAAATAAACAGGTGTAATGAACACGGAGTGGCACAGTGTCACACAGTAAGCCTGCAGCAAGTGATACCCATGATTATAATTATTTTCAATGATAAAAATATAAATGAGATAAAGAAGAGAAGATGGAGGAAAGGCAGTGGGGGACCAGATCCTGAAGGACCTTGAAATTTCTTAAGGTTTTGGGAAATGGAAGAGCTTTTTACTGATGGAGTGCGATCAGAAATGAGCTTTGGCTCTGCCACTTGGGTTGGTGTGGTAGGTGGACTGAAGAGAGAAACACTGGAGTCAAAGACCGGTCAGTAAAACACGGAGGCCATTCCCTCAACGGCTCCAGTGAATGTCAAAGAGACTCCTGACCTTGTTTCAGAAGGAAATAAGGGATCAAGAGACCTTAGAAAACTTGGACCATTTTAGCTCCATCCCATAAACCATGGAGTGGAACCTTTGGGGCCAGAAAATAATCTGTTCTTTTGAGAAAAGGTAGCAACCGTGATGTCTCTCGTGGACTGACCCACCCATGTGGGCTCCCCTCATTCATCTTAGTAGCTCAGGTACTAGGTATGTCGAGAGCCATGGCTGACAACAGGCAGACGGTAATTTAATTTGAGCAAAGGCCCCAAGTGGGAGAGACAGGAGGCCCTTCTGAATGTAAATGTACATGGCTTTGTTTTTCATTATTTTTTATCCCCTAGTGAAGGCTCAGTCTCATCATGTCTCCAGTTGTATTTGGCCACACAGAGACGGAAAAGAGACACTATCTAGGCCAGTGCTTATAAAAGGAAAAAAACAAAATAAAACCTTTCCTGAAAAAAGAAAAAATAATATCTATATATATCTTAGTTTCTTGGAGGGTTTGAAGAGGAGATTGGGATTATCTGTAATTCTCCCGCTATCATTCACTCCCCAGAAGGTGACAAGTCATTCTCTCTTAGATCCTCTAAAGTCAGTCTAGAATATATGAGCCAGAGGACAGTGGAACAGGCCTGCTTAGCTTTTGATAAGCACTGGCGGCTCTCATGTGTGCATATGTGTATCTTTTTTAAATTTTTTCCTAATCTCCCCCTCTTCTTTATCTACATATTTTCTTTGCTTCCTCTGCAAATGACTGCTCTGCCACCTTTCCCCTTGTGTTTCTGGGGTTTAATCGTATGCCTCGAGGCTCCTGAGATTTAAAGATAGGCCGACAGGGGTCCAAATCCTGATTTTTAACAGTTCTTGAATCCACGGCCTTGAAACAGTCACAGAACCTTCTTTATCTTCAGTGTGTTCCCATGTAAAGTGAGGATAAGAATACTTACCTTCTCAGGTTGGGGTGGGAGTGGAGTTAGACAGTGGAGGTAAATGGGGCATATAATAGGGTCTCTAGAAATGCCGCCACTGCCCTCGTGACCTTCAAATTCTCCTGCCTTCCTGTGCCACGGGTTTGTCCCTGTATGCAAAGCCCTTGCAGGAGAGGTTTCTTGCCCCCATTATCCTCCCCTTCGATCCATCCACCACACCATCCCATGAGTGACAAACGAAAGCTCATTTCTGATCTAGTCCCTTCCTAGAATAAGGAGCTTTAGGATTCCCTAACACCCAGGTTCAAGTCCCTCAAAGCCCTTCTGTCTTTCAAGGTCCAGCTAAACCTCCATTTCTGCAGGGGAGATGTCTCTGACCAGAGTAGTTCTCATTGATGGTCCATATTGAATGCCAATAAGATTCCTGGCTTATAAGGCTCCCCTGGATAATTTCCCAAGCACTCACAAGAAGCCAGGCTATGTGCTGCCTTAGACTCTACATAGACCCTGCTTGACTCTGAGAGATCAAATGAAGGTGACAGAGGGATGTAATCAGGGGACAGACGTAGATTCAGGACAAGGCAAAGTTCTCTTGGGAACCTGACGTGACCCATGTTGGAATAAACTTCCCTGGAAGCAGTGACTCCCCAGACAGTGCTCAGCCTTGACTGTCAGTGGCCCTAAATGCCAGTGCAGGGATTGGTGCAAGACAAACTTCCAGAAGTGTGGCCCGGCCTGCAGCTGGATATGAGATAAACTTAGCTTTGATTTACAGATACAGAGCTGAGAGGTGGTTCAACAGCCACCAAACCTGGCTGGTCCTGGGGGAAGGTGCCTTGGGAAAGAGAGAGGTGTATGAATTCCAGTCCCTAAGGACTTGGTGACACTGTTCTGAGTTAGGGACAGGAAGTATGTCTATTTTTAAATTTCCCTGAGCAATTCTGATAATCAAGCAGATTTAAGAAGCACTGATAGAGACCATCTGCCATACCCCACAGGAAGAAAACTGAGAACTTCTCAATTCATTTGCAGCCGTCCCCTGCTCTGAGAGAAGCTTAAGCATCTCCTCCTATATGTTGTGGTCAAATATTCCAGCATTTGAAAGAATAATTTCAGCTATTACCCTAAAATGATCAGGGAAGGAGCACGGTTTCCACTCTTCCCATTTCCATCCTCACGCGCATGTCTGCCGTACCAATTTTCCAAGCCCAGGCCTTGGTTCGGCAGCGTCCTGGCAGCCAGCGCTTAGTGAGCGATCTCTGTGTCCCCGGCATTGTGTGACTTGCTTGACCTACATCGCTTCACAGAGTCCTACTGACTTCCTCGGAGGAATATTATTACCCTCATTTTACAGACGAAATTGCAACGGAGAAGTTAATTAACTGGCTTAAGATCCCACGGCTAGCAACTGGCGAAGCCAGAATTTAAATCCTGAGGCATTTATTCCAGAAGCGACTCTTTTAAATATCACTACTGTGCTTCAGAATTTTAACATGTGTCTGAATATCTGTTGTCCAATTCCAGTTTTAAAATGTAACTTCATACTTAAAAATCTTCCAAATGTGTCTGTTACACTGTTTCAAGAAAATTGTCTTGTTTCTACAAATATATTTTTGTGTGTCTCTTTGAGGGAAAGGAAAATTCATTTTAAAAAATTACGTTTGTTCTTTCTATTACATACTGGAGATCATACATCTTCCCACCTAGATGGGGAACATTTATTGATGTGCTGGTGAATGTTTAATGACCAGCTCTCCAGGGATGGGGCCGGGGAGTAGAAAGCCGGGCCACGGTTTGCCAATTTTTGTGGTGTAAGTATTTCCACCATAGCTAATTTCAAGACAGTAACACGATGTCTAAACATGCATTCAGGAAGAGATGCTTATGATCAGTTCTCAGTAGCCGAAAGATCAGAAATTACAGCATTTTTTTCCCTCTAAGTTTTAAAATGTCTTTCTTGCTCATACTAAAATCACATCAAATTTCCTGGTCCAATTGACGCGTAGAAACCAATATTTATGGAGTGATCTTTGTGTTCTAGGGACTATGAAAATCACTTGATATCATCTAACATTTCCATTGGTTGTACATTAAGTGGGATTTCCAAACTTCTGTGGCTCTGCCCTAGTGACCAGTGTGTGTCACCCACCGACCTGATGCAGGCAGGATGAAATAAGGAAAAGACAGTGTGTCTGGACACAAGGACATCTCAACTCTAGTCCCAGCCCTAGCACTACTAGAGGTGTGAGCTTAGTCAAGACACAATTTCTACTGGATCTGGAATATATGGTTAAATATGCTGACAAGATAGGGCTGTTAGGAGAATTAAATGATAGACCATATGTAAAATACTGAGCACATCACAGGCGATCAATAAATGTTAGCTACTGACCCTTGCTCCTTTCATGAATCATTCATATTTTCTCAATCTGCAATGCCTTCTTTCTTATGCTCAAATTATCTGCACTTGTTTGTCACTCAGAGCCTACATACTTTGTTTCCCATTTGTATTATATGCCCTTTACCTTAAGTTGTGATTTCTTTGTATCTGCAATTCTATTTTCATCCTTCAGGGCTTCCTTTCTAAGCCTCTTAGCTTTGCCCCTTTGCGTTAATACATTGTTTCTCAGGCAGTAACTTCCTCAGTCATGCATTTCTCCTCCTAGTGGGGTGTGTGCTCCGTCACCAGTGGGACTCTTAGTCTTAACTCTTTTCTTTTTCCTCCATTAATTTCTCACAATTCCCTTCCCCATTCCTCCTCTGTGGATTTCAGACCGAGCCGTTTTCACTGATGTGTGCTGTTTGCTTTTCTACACAAGAGCAGCCTTCACCGTGCTCTTTATTTCTTGCATCTTGTGCATCCCTTGCTCCTGCCTACCCTCTCCCCAGCTCCCAAGTGCGTTCACTGCTTCAACCTAAAATCCGGTGCCTTTGTTTTTTCCATTTCTTCCCAGAGGACCCCCAAATCCTTCTTCCGT
Source organism: Mormoops blainvillei (assembly GCA_004026545.1). Taxonomy (NCBI): domain Eukaryota; kingdom Metazoa; phylum Chordata; class Mammalia; order Chiroptera; family Mormoopidae; genus Mormoops; species Mormoops blainvillei. The sequence goes on along the minus strand of PVJD01009096.1, from coordinate 36,320 downwards.
CAGCCGATTATTGGTCTTTCTCTTTCAATTCCCCCTGAAACTCTTCTAGCTGGGTATTTTTCCCTTTCATGATGCAAAGAACTTGGGGCAATTTGCACTGATACATCTGTTATGCACCAGAAGGACAACACCCATTTTAGGGGCTGAGTAGCTAGATTCTTGTCACTAATTTGTAGGGGGAAAATGCTCCTGTCTCTACAATGAAATCTCTTGAATAAATCCTGCACGGAGTGACAGTCTAGGTAGTGGAAAGCTCGGGGACCCAGACCTGGTTTCAGATTCTACACGCCACAGCCAAGGGATCCTCAGCAAAGGAATCCACCTCCCTGGGCTCCCGTCTCCCATCAACAAAATGGGTGAGCCGCACAGTGTAGGGTCTAAGAATGTGGCTTTGGACATGGACAGGTGGATGCCCAGTCTTGTTCATCTTACTAGCTATGCAATCTTAAGTCACCCACTTCCTCACAATGGCAAGCTCTTCTTTATCTGCGGAAACAGATAACCTCAGAATTGAAAGGGTGATTCAGGAAGATCGTGTGTGCCAAATACTTAACCCATTGCCTATGCCATTATGTGGCATACTACACACTCAGTACTGAGAATGGACATTATGGGGCTACCTGCCTTTCTCAGAAGTGACACAGCCCCTCCCACACGCATGTCTGACTTTTCTCTTGCCGCTCCCTCTACGTGGACTGTGTATTTCATGACTCCTTTTTTTTTTTTACTTGCATCTTTTGCAAAGCCTTTTCCAGCCATCTGCCATTGTTCTGGACAGAACCAGTAACCCTGACTCTGTTTTCAGAGGACTTTGTCCATGCTTTCTTTGTAGGTCTAATCGCCTTATTTTATGGTTGTCATTTACTTCCAGGTACACTTCTTACACTTTGTTTCAGACTGTGAACTGCTAGAGGACTGTCTTTTTCTTTTTTTAAATCCCTAACAAATAGTAGATGTTCTCTCTATATAATTATTAATAACTGGGAGAATGAAAACGAATGGTAGGTGTTTACTTTAAATTTGTGATAAGTGAATGAATGAATGAATGAATGAACACAAAGACCCAGTATCCACAATCTGGCCGTAAGGCAGGGGAATATGCACGGGCCATCCAGGTTTTGGCTTTAGCAGGTAGGACCAGGTCAGACTTGGCCCAACAAGCGGACTGGCTTGGTGCTGAGGACCTGAGGTGCTGATTTGGACTTTTTACATTCCTGTAGGTGGGGCTCAGGGCTTGTTCCCAAGCGTGTAGTAGGCTGGGGTATCGGTACAGGGTTAAATGGCCCGAGACTAGAACATAAGAGCAAATCAGGGCAGGAAGACAAGCCAGTCAGTAGAGTAATCTGGTAAATTTGGCTCTCTCTAGTAGTAATTCCCAGGCAATTTGGGGCTTTGACAACTTATAATGTTTCATTTTATTTCCTTGTACTTATTTCCTCATACTTATGAAAATGACAGAGAGAAAAAATATATATAATGGGATTTTTTTAAAAACAAAAGTGAACTGAAATTATAATACCTCCCCAGCCCCCCTACTTTGCTGACATTTTTGTGAATAAGACCAACATTTTTCTGATTATTATGTATCAGGCATTTACCAAGTGAGCTGTTGTCTTTCTGGGAACATGATTTAATCTATGGAATAGAATAGTTCAACTCTTCATTTAATAAGCACTTATTGAACACAAAGTATGATGGGGACACTGTGTGACATATCAAGAGTAATGAAAAATGATGGTTTGGAAGAGAGTCCTGAAACAAAAGCCAAGGGCTTAGAATTCAGTTCCATGCCCCCGCACCTTGTTAGCTGTGGGTTGCGGACTCCCTAAGAATCGGTCTCCACATTTCAGAAAAAGGCAAGATAGAAGTTACTTTCTAACACTTTCTCACAGAAGGGCATTAATGGTTGGGTTGTTTGTTTGTTTTTTCCCCCAGCAAATAACATAAGCTTCATTTTGAGGAAATTAGTATAAATCCAATGTAAGACTCAAAAATGGAAGCTGGTAATTATGAAAACTAAGACAACCCCCTCCCTGCCCCCACTCTGATTCTGGTACAAATTAGCTGTATGATTGTAGTCAGTTCACCTCCCTTTTCTGGGCCTCAATCGCCTTATAAAATGAGTTGGACAGTTAAGATGTGGAGCTGCAAAGGCCCCGTTAGCCCTGACAATGTTCCTCTGTGATTCCGTGAAAATCTGTATCCCTCCTGCTGCATGAGCATTCCTTCCACAGTGGAGTTTTATGTGTCTCTTCCTGAGGATGTACCTGTTTGTGCCCCTCTACTCCCCTTTTGTCCCTGGGTGCCTGGAGTGGCAAGGGGAAACCTGCATGCTTGGGTTTCAGACAGCTCATTCTTCACTTCTTGTAGCTGTTCTATCGTGAAAAGAAACGACTCAAAAGAGGCTTGCAGAAGCAAGACCTTGCCATCCGGTGGGCACACACAATGGCGGTGTCTGGAGTTGTTCACCCCTGGAGCTGCTAAGGAGAAGGGCCAAACTATGCAGTTATTATGTCCTCGTCTCCAAGCCAGCTGGGGAGAGGTGGCCAACGAGTCACTGCAATGAGGGCTGGCATGCGGGGACACCAGGAGCCTACGTCTTGCTGGAGAGACAGCTCTTGCTGACCCAGTTTGAGCACAGCATCGCCTGACACAGCACTGCAATCCGCAACTTTAATAACTTGGTGACATATGAAGCAGTTTTGATGCAAAGTGGAGCTGACAGAGCAGCGGAGGGGAGGCTCTGCTCCTCACTGAGCTGCGTGGGGAATCCACTCAAGGTGACTGCAACCTTCGCAACCCAGCTGACAGTCCGAGCCTGCTCTTGCAAACAAGGGAGGCTGGCTTGTTTTTAAGGATGGCAAATGTGGGAGTGGCAGACGGTGAGTGGAACCAACTTGGAAGAACTGGTTGATACAGCCTGTCTCTTCTGCTTTGATATATGTCCCTAATATTCCCAATTTTCAACCTCCCTGCTACCCTCACCTTAATCCAGGCCTCCATCACCTGGGCTATTGTACTGCTGCGTAACATTCTTAGGGCATGTCCTGGCCACTCCTCTTGTTCACAGCCAATAAGGCAATCTTCTCAGAGCATTTCAATGATCATGTCACTCTCTACTCAGACCCTTCCTGGGCTCCTTATATTCCCGCAACCATACTATTAACCCAAAACACAGTTCTCCATGTTCAATCTGTGAGCTGCATTTTTAGCTTCTTCCACCCAGTTCTGCATATTTCTCATCTATCCTTGCCACCACCACCTCCATCCCTCCAAGCTCTACTCTCCTCTTTATAATTTATTAAATACATGATACTTTTTTCCCCACAATGTCCTCATATATATGGTCAGTGTCCACTTGAATGCTTCTTGTGCTGATGGACTCACTACCTCACATGAGAACCTTTTCTAACATTGAACAGCTTTAAAGCTCCATTAAGCCCTTCCTTGGGAAACACAAACCCTGGTCTATAATTTTCACTTCTTATCCCTGTGCCCATTCTCTGAAGTTCCAAAGAATATGTTCTGTCCTGAGTCTCACTTCTGAGAATGGAACTCAGTGAAATGCATCTTTTGAGCATCTTTTCTGTGTCCAAGTTCCTTCAAGTCTAGGGTCCTTCACCTGCTTTTCATATACTAAGGTTTCTCCCATTCCAGCCTCCCTCATCTTGCCTTTTTGCAGCTTTCTCATATAGTCAAGTTCCCCCTTGGACTCAACAAGGGAAAGTTGTCATTGTGCATTTAAAGATTAGTAACAACAACAATAATAACTAACAACTGTTCTTGGCATATGAAAATGGATGCTTTACCTAGGTCTTGCAATTTAAATTATTTATTCTTGTATTAATCAATTCATTGTATATACACCCACACACACATATATATGACAGCATGGACTATTCAGTGACCTCGAAGGTTCTTATGATTTCTTACCAGGGCAGTGTGTATTTTGAGGTCAATTCTTGTGTACAGACTGCAGTTCGAACAGAGTTCCAGAAGAGAGAGATTACTGGGGCTTGAAATTGTTAGGACAATTTCCCTGGAGGTGGAGTGTCCTGAATGGGCCTGGAAGGAAGAACAGGACACATTATAGAGAGCAGAGAGGAGGGGAGATGCATATCTATATGCAAATGTGTCCACACACATACATCTGCTTCATATGCATTTAAACCTTAAATTGACTTTCACTTGCCTTCCACTTTGGTTTCCATGGTAACCCTGACCACTTATTTTTCTTTTAACCTCCTTTTCATTGTTTCAGGATGAGGTGAGCTGCGTGAGGGCGAACCAGTCAGGGGAAGACAGGAGGTTTTAAAGCAATTATTTGGATTATTTTTTTTTTAAAGAAAACTGCTAACTTTGCAATTTCATGCAAACTGTCTCTGGTATATTTGCCCTGAAGGATGCTTGTAGGGAGAAACTGGAGCCAGAATCCTTTTTGGCCCCTCCTCCCTGACTTCTATTATTTCTGTGCACTTACTGCTAATACAGCATCTAAACTTGCAATCTCGGTAACTATGGCAATAAAATGGGTGAGATTCCCTTCCATTAATGACTTGAATTGTTAGTACCTTGCAAAGAGCACGTGCGTTTGCACGGGGAGGGGGCGGGTAACATATTCTGAGGAAAATAGCTATTTCAATTCCCTGTAGGGAACTGAAGACCTTGCTCTATCAGCCCACATTCGCACAGAGACTTATCACCAGGCCTGTGGTAAAGGATGCAGACACTGTACCTGGGGGTCACCATGTCTCTCCAGAGCTTGCAGCGCTCCCCTGTGCACAGCCTTTACGGCCAGGAGGGCAGGGCTGCACCGAGCTTGAAAGAGATGGCAGGCAAGAAGCAAGGCGGGAGGACCCAGTCCAGGGCTGGCAAGCTTCCTCTGTGAAGGCCCTAACAGCACGAAACATTTCAGGCTTTGTGGGCTGGGCTGTGTTGCAATCTCGGTAACAGCTATTCAGCTCTGCCTTTGCAGTTCAGAAACAGCCACCGACAAAATATAAATGAATGGACAGGTATATTCCAATACAATTTTATTTACGGACACTGAAATCTAAATTTGGAATACTTTTCATAGGTAAGGAAACGGTATTCTCCTTCTGATCTTTTTCTACAACCATTAAAAAGTCTAGTTCTCAGGTGGAGAGCTGAGCTGCTCCCCTAGGCCAGAGTTTATAATTTCTTACTTAATGTATGCTATGAACAATGCATTCCACCCCAGTGGATTTTATTATGCTTACAAGTTTTAGTTTATCACTATTGTTACATGTAGTAGTAAATACTGCTATGATTTTTATCATTAACTGTGTCAAGCACCATAGGAAGTACTATAAATATAATATCCTGTTTAATCATTACTAAACCCACTTTAGAGTTGGGGAAGAAAAAGGCTCAGAAATTGAGTTCTTTAAGGCCCTGTAGCTCCTAAGAACAGTCAGCATTCACATCCGGGGCCTGTGTTGCTCTTGGAGACATAGTACAGCTTTTCTTCTTATAGACAGACTGGCCATCTGCCCTGGGAGAGACTTTATGTGCACCAGGTTCTATCGCACCCTCCTCTCGGAGGACTGGACCATGGAGTCTAACAGAAGCACTGTGGTAACAGGGCCCGGGGACTTTCGAGGGCCATCTCATTGCAATGACACAATATCCACAAGAATGCACTGGGAATGGCCTTATGCGCCCCCGCGCCCCAGACAGCTCCTGAATGCCCTAATCTCCAATCTGCCCTTTGCCTTGACATGTCGCACCACGTGCACACGCACTGTCTCCTGACCCTCGCTGCGTCCCAGAAAGGGCCCTTAGCATTCTGGAAGGCCTCCATCTACCTTTTCAGCCTCTGCTTCCTACTTACCTTTGCTGGCCTGCCTTGGGGCTGACAGCTTAGCCCCGTGGCCCTCGGACTTCCTTCACTGGCCAGCTGTTCTCAAGTCCCCCAATCCATCCCCTCCAGGTCCTTTCAGAAGAGGTCTGGCAACTTGGGGGCACTCAATAGGGAGAGAAGCTCCTGCCTAGGAGAGGGCCATTGTCTTCTAATCTCCAAGGAAACAGGAGATTTTAATTACTCAGGACAGTCCTAGTGGGGAAAAACTAGGAACGGTGAGTGGAATTTATAAAGTGGCCAATTCTCTCTTGCAGATCTTATTCCAAGTCCCTAAATACAGCCTCTGTCACAGGCAGCTGTGTGTGATGTGGTAGAGAGAGGGCTGGACTGGGTGGGGTCCGGAGTCCTGGATTCAGGGCTTTAGTCTCTGTGATTGTGATAATCGGCCCTAACTGTCTTATCCCTGCTTCCCAGTTGGAACAAAGTGACTCAATGACTTTGGGAAGTGTATAGTTCAGCAACAGCTGGCCTCGATTTTTTGGCAGGTTGTGTGACCTTGGGAAAACCAAGTGCCCTTCTCTGAGCCCTACTTTCCCATCTGTGCCATGCGAGTAGTAATCCTTCCCAGCTCCAGAGACTGCCGATTACAGCCCTTTCTGCTCTGCTCCCGAGGAACAGACACATCTGTTTTTGGATCCATTACTTCGCAAACTTTGAAGGGATTCCCCCCTCCCCTCAGTCCCTAGGAAATTGCTGCAGCTCTTTCTTTGGAAAGAACATTAGCCAGGCCCTGTGCTAAGCAAATGCATTCAGCTTCCCCCTATCTGATTTCTCTCTTGCTCTCTCCGTTTTTTTTTTTTCTCTTTCTTTTTTTTTTTTTTTCTCATTTGTCAGCAAAGGAGAAACCTCCCAGCTATTAATCAAACTCCTGGCTGTGGATAGCTTTAATTGCAGAAACCATTGCTGGATGAGGGATGCTCAACTTTTCCAAAGAAAGCCGGCTGCCGAGCCCAGAAGAGAAACAATTAATTACCTGCTCCTCCTGTCCCCAGCAGAGATGCAGATGAACTAACAATATTGCTGCTGGCACCAAATCCTCCCTTCCCAAGGTGGAGGAAAGCTAATGCAAACTCAGACAGCATGTATGAAAGTAAAATGCCAAACAGAAGTCTGGCTATAAGACTCAGGTGGGCCCAAAGTTTTGCCCCTCTCTTACTCTATAATGGATAGTGACAAGTTCTACACCCTACTGAGGAGAGTGACTGGAGATGTTGACACGCTTGAAAAGCACATTCCCTGAGGAAGGATCTGGTGTATCAGACATGCCAAGTACAAAGAATAAACAATTAAGGTGGGGAAGGGACAGGTGCACCTTAGAAATAGCCAGGGTAAGAGTGATCAGGCTAATTTGGAATATGCATTCCAATGGGCAGACTAGAACTGGAGGTGGAACTTACTGTTTCACACTAGAAGACATCCTTGGGACTTGGAGCTGTGTGCCAGTGGACAGGAATCACCCCTAAAGGTAGTCGCTCTCTTGTCTCTAGAAGTTTCCAAGAACCATAAGGATGTTGTAAGACAATCTTTGTATTTTTGAGAGGTTTATTACCTCTTCTTGAGATGGTTAACTGCCCCTTCTTTGAGTCATGCTTTACTAATACCTTGAATTTCAAAATTTTCCATCTTACGGAAGCAGTGGGCTGGGGGAGAGAGAACCAAGCCGGAGACTGTTCTGACTGACGTGAAGGCTTGCATTGGAGAGCCGTGGTAGCTAATGCTGGAGTACTTTAAAAAAACAAGCGCAAACTCCAGTTCCTACAGGGATATGATAGATAGGATGTTCTTTTTGGAACTTGGATCTAAAAACTATGTTGTTTTTCTCTGCATTCCCAATACTTAGCAGATGGCTAGCACGGTGAAAATGTTTAAATCGTGTTCGAAAACCTTGTGAATAAGACAAATTTAAACTTGGACTCCTGGTATAAGTTCAGGGAGGCGATATTGAAGTTATGGAAAGAATAAACCTGAGTTAGACTGACCTGGGTCTAGAGTTTAGTTCTTATTGACTAGGGGAGTAAACTCGGGCAGGTTGCAGAAACTCTGAATGCCTCAGTTTCCTCTTCTGTAAAACAAGGATACATTCATATCCTTCATGGCCCTGTCTTAAAGGCTTAACAAGACTGTAAATACAAAATGTTTGTACCAGGGCTTGATGAAAGTAGCGGAAATTTAAACTTTAAAACAGTTAAAAGTAGCAGGCACTGCTTTGTGCGTTTTGTATGTATTACTTATTTTACAATTCTTAACAACTCTATTGTTGAATATGATACTAAGGAATGGAGAAGTTAAACGATGTGCCCAGGGGAACACAGTGAGGAGACTGTAGCACCGGGATTCTGAGCCAATGTTGATCACTTTTGGCCTCTGCTTGGTAAGCATTAACCATCATTTCGACCAGCCTTTCTCCTAGTAAAGACTAGTTCCTCTTCTTTCCTTTCCTTGCCACCTCTTCCACATGTATGTGTAAATACTACCTCTCTACTAAACAATGAAATCTCAGAGTAAGGGGGCCACGTTTGATTTCTCATTACTTTTTCCTCTGAGGCTTGCATGGCCTTTGCATTTGACAGATGCTGTTTACATAGTTGGGTATCTAAATTGAGGGTCGAATCTCTTTAGAGTATTGGGTTGGAATCCTATTTCAGCCAGTTTCCCCTTTTTCTTTCTTATTTCAGGTGTTTATTTATTGATCTATTTAATTATTTACTTGCAGGAAGAATGATGAGTTGAACACAGGGGCCACAGGCCTCCACACTACAGGTTGTGTTAACTTGGGTAAGTTACCCTACCCTGACCTCTCTGAGCTTTGACTTCCCATGTGATGAAAGCACAGTAAAACCTACGTTTGAATATTCATCAGTAACGTGGGGAGGCGATTAACAGGATAGTTCTCACACTTACTTGCCCATGTACCGAAGAGGAAATATGTGGTTTATGCTAAGAAGTTACTGCGGTTCTCACTGGTGACATGCCCTCTTAATTTCCCTGGATTGGGTTTTACCTCAATTGCTCGAAGCCCAAAGCTTCAATCTTTCACCAAAGTCTCTCACTGCTGTTAGAATGTAATGGGTCAGGTGAGGGGGGGGCACCTCTTAATGCCTTTAGTGTTTCCTTTTCAATTACTTGAGCTACTTTTTAATTAACTTTTTTTTCTTTGCTTGAAGTATTTTTCAGGTGTTTTGGGATTTTGAAAAAAAATTTTTTTTAAATCTTGCTGTTCTTTCTTCTCTTGACGTCTATCAGGCTTTCTCAACAGCTTTAAATGGAAAACTTTGAAGTAAGTGAACTTAAAAGAAGAACAGAAAACTCAGCCTGATGCCCTGAAGTCCCAAGGGCAGTCTTGCCCCAGGAACCACTCTTGGTGGACCTCATTAGTGCGGGCTGTTCCCCGCAGCGCCACGCAGGCGGGCCACGCCGGGGATCCAGGCTTGGAGGCCGCCTGGAGCCGGGCGCCTCGGCGGGCAGCGTGGAGGTACGCCGACATGCAAGGGGCTGCGGGGACAGGGCGCGCTCGCAGGGCCCTGGCTGGGGCTGGCGCGCAGCCTTTGTGCAGCCCGCACCAACAAGCAAATTCCACCTGAGCCTCCTTTCAAGACGCTCAAGACGCTGACTGCTTTCAAAACGGGGCTTTGAAAGGCTGGGCTCCCTTGGCTCTGCACTGGAGGACAGATTCGGCTTTTCACGGAGGCCCGGCGGCCCCCACGTACCGGCCTCTGAGGCTCTCGCCTGCTTTTATAGAAAGAATAAAAGGAGGACGTCTGTCTGGTGGGTGTTCCTGTGCACCGTTCCCGTCCCTTTATTTACCAAGGAAACGTCGGACTCCTGCAGTTCTCACTGGTCATTGAGGGATGAATGGACTATTTGAAGTGAGCGCATTGAACGTTTTTCTTTGGGATATATATGTATATAAATTTCTGTCTCTGCGTCTCAAAACTCAGTGATACCGTTTTACTTAAGGATCCACTTGGAGAAGGAAACAGCGTAGAGATACATGTCGAGTTAAACAAGATGGTTCAAACACTGCCGGAGGTTTGGGAATAGAGAAGGGAGAGTCTCCACAGCCAACCCACCTTTCCTGCGTTGTCCCAGACCATCTGGCCCCTGACTGAGCAGTCTTCCTCACAAAAGGGGGTGGGGTGGGGGGAGAGAATACGGCGGTGAACATGCAGTGAGAAAATGCCTGATACACTGTAGCCATCAGCCCCGTTCCTCAACAGCAGAAGATAGCCCTGTGCCTTGTAGCTTATGGCAGTACTTCTTAAACAAAGGTTGAGGGGGTTTTTGTGTGTGTGTTTTTTTTAGCAGACCACTGATCTAAGGTGCTTTCCTTTGAACCAGCTCATTTCTGTGGTGCCCTTCCTTAGTGTAACTGCTTTAATATTCTTAAAGGTTCTTTTACAAACCCAACTAGTTCTAAGTCAGCCCTGCCATGTGTGGCACACAGTTCTTGGTTTGAGGAGCATGGCTCCACCCCAGGACACCCAAAGCCATTCAGCAGATTGTACTGGCTTAAAAAAGACATGTTCGTACTCTGCTCCAGGATACTTCTCTGTTTGGAAGGACAATTACTTATTCGGGGTTTCATAGGAAGTTTTATCACTGAATCAGTGTAAGCCTGGAAGAGGATACTGAAATCAACTTTCCCTGAAAAAAAAGAGAATATAGATTCCATGCAACAGTCCCAGGGGCGGTCTTGTTATCTCCTTCTCGCAAGAAAGCAGGAATTAAGGATCTCTATGAATTCCCAAGGCAATACAGAAAGTGGCGATTCTCATGCACAACTAAATATAGGCTTGCTGACTCTAAGTGGATGTTCTTTCCACACATGGTGAATTGTCATTCTCTTTACCCACCCCTTGTCCTCTCTCTCCCTGGTTAGAACTCTTATCTCTTTATTCCTTGCCTCAAACTTTTTCCTGCCTGGGAAGCTTTATCATGCTGTGACAGGCAGTCCTGGGTAGGCAGTCCTGGGCAGACAGCCCACTCGGTACCCAGTGAATTGAAGAGCTTTCTTCCTTACACACCGGCTATGTTGTATACCAAAACCCTCTTCCCTTTTTAGTAGGAGGAAACTGTTAATTATAGGCATGCATGGGCTTTGTGTTCCAAAAAGACCCTGAGCATGTCTTTATGTCTCTCCCAGCCCAGCAGAGAAAGGCTAAATTGTGTTTGAAAGCCTCAAAAGGGGAACGTTAATTGAGGCATAAAAGTGTGAGTCTTTGATCTTCCCAGGACCTGTGGTTCTTCCATTACCTGGGTCCTGTTCCTGATGACACAGGTTGGAATGAAGCCTGCAGTGAGGTTTGTGCCAAAGGCACGAAGCAGGGTGTCTTAGCTCTTTTCCACCGCTACGGAAAGCTCTGCCTGTGGGTATTTACCTGTCGCGTACGTTTGAAGCAGCCCCAGAGCTGATCTCTGCAGCCATCCCCCTGCTCTGTAATACAGGCCCGAGTCCTCTGCTTTCAGACATTTCAGTGGGAATTTCCTTGCTTCCCTTCCATAACCACCCCCTTCCCATCATATAATTCTCCCATTTCTGCCCTAAATTCTAGCCTTGACTATAAGATTCATTGACTCAACAGCTGACTTCCCTCTTTTGCAGGATGCCTGATTCATTCATTCGCTTGATTTCTGCTTCACTTACTTATCCATGCATTTCTTCAAGTATTCACTCCTTTATTGGGTCCCATTTCCCATATTTAACTGATTAGGCCGAAGGAGACTAAATGCATTGAACGTTGACTAGAATCACTGTAGAAAGCTAAGGGCTTCTGCATGCACGTACCAGTCTGCGTCAGTGAGAACGGCTGGAGGCGGCTGAAGCTGCAGCCTGAAATCTTTGTAACACTGCATTTCTCAGAGAAGTGATCATCCAGGGTTGTCTGATGGCTTAAGACCACATTTCGTGAACCAGTCAGCTTACTATAATACAAAAAAGTTAGGTTTTGGAGTGAAAGAAAGATCCAAGTTCAAATGTCAGCATTGCTACTTAACAGCATTGGGACTTTCGGCAAGATACTCAGCTGTTCCGAGCTCACTGTTCTCATTTACAAAAGGGGGGGTGCTAATGTCTATCTTGCAAGAACATCATGGGGTAAGGGTTGGCACACTTAGGTGCTCAGCACAGGGCCGGGCACACCACCGTTGTGGCTGGTGTTGCTGTTCCTGCCGATGCTCACTGGTGAAGGGAAAGGCGGGTTTGGGCTCAGCTGGAAAGCATCGTTTCCCTTCCCCTGTGTCCTCTGAGGAATCACAGAGATTCCAATGCTCTCCTAAAACTCAGAAAATGGGCTTTCCTTGAGGATGCTGGTGCTTTAAATTTCCCTTTCATCAGCTCTTGTGGGGGTCCAGGAAGCCCATGGGTGCAGGACAGCAGTAGTGACCTCTGGAAGAGTGGGAGAAACAGGTGACATGTATGTGTGATGGCAGCAACACATGATCACATCAGTAATGTCTGAGCTTCCCGCCTCTGTCTCGGGCTCCATCCCCTGTTTAAAGCATTCATTCAGTCATTGTTCATTCATCTCCCTGCTTTTAGCCTATTTAGCTTGCATGTCTGGGTAAGCTTCTGGAGAGGCCTGCCCGAAGCTGTCCCCACTGTACTGCTTCGTTTCTGCGGTAGTTTTCAAATATTACTGTCGTTTTTTCCTTTGCAGCACCTCTGTACTGCTCAGAAGCCATCTGCTAGGAAATGGCATATGTAAAACAGATAAGGGGTCTGTTCTAGTGGAAGTGGGGGTCAGATTCATGAAGCCTGTCCATTCAGTCTCTCCCAGTGCCGTTCTCTCATCATGTGGCCCGGCATGATTCCGGAAAACCTGCTTTAGTTTAGGAATGAAGAATGAAGATACGCCAAGTCATTGACTGTGTGCAACCATGTTTTATCAGAAAGGTGAAAAATGCACCATTTGCCCCAACATAACATGGTCAAGAGCCAGGACTGGTAAACGTATCAACGACATAGACAGGTCAGTTTTGATGGAACAAGTGGGTTCCAGTTCAGAGGGGTGGTATCACAGTGGCACAGGGAAAGCACTGCAGGGGATGCTTTCATACCTCTTACGTCATTGAACTGTCAGACCGCCGTGTGATGTTAGGGAGGTAACATCATCACCAGCAGCACTTGCTTTTCATGTACTAGAAACTGGAGCTCAGAGAGGCTGCCCTGCTGAGAAGAGGCGGAGATTTGAATCCAGCTCTTCTGACTCTCTTTCTAGGTGTCCTGCAGTGTCTCCCTCAGCCTCCGTGAGTGTTGTGTAAGCTGTCCTTCTTTCTGAAGCACGGGGAGGATGCGTGACCCCCAGAACATACTCCCTGCCCATCACATTGGACACGTTCTCTTCCCTTTCTGCTCATTATCTCCTTAACTTCATCTGTGGCTGACAGATTAGTGTGTCAGGAAGATAAATGTCCCCTCAGATCTTCTGACAGAGATGCCTCATCTTGGGAGAAAAGCTTACAACATCTTTCCTGGATCCAACCAGGCAGGAGTGTGCAGAAGCTGCACCCTTCCCCCTCCTCAGCCTTCAAGGATGAGGTTGCAGAAGGCAGAGACAACAGTGGCTGAGGGAAGAGCTCCCAGGGCCAGGGCAGTCACCTCCTTAGCCACCTACAACTCGAGTCAGGCAAGTGGGGGCAAGGATGGCTTTACTACCTGAGGCCGGTTTCCTTAGCTCTCCCTTGAAATTTGCCTTTTTAGTGAGAAAAAAGGCTGTACCAGGAGAAGAGGACAATTAGGGTTTCCCTGTAGTCAGCAAGGTCGGCCAGCCCCTCCAGTGTCTGTAAACATACAGTGTGTGGATTGAGGCTTCTCATTCGGTCTTGAAAGTACATGGGAACCCCCAAAGAAAAGGAGCCACTGATGATGGAATTGCTTCTTGTCATTTGGGCAGCATTTTGCAGTTTTGAAAGAAAGCATTCTTGTGCACTCTATCATTTGATCCTCACGATAATTCTCTCAGGCAAGGCAGAGCTATTCATCCTATTTTAAAGAGGGGCAAATAGAGGCTAAAAGTAGCTATGTGGCTTGTTTAAAATCATACACTATGAAGTAGCCCAGCCAACATTTAAGTCCTGATTTTCTGACTCAAATGCAGGAATATTACTACACTCCTCGTGAACCCTGAGAAAGAAGACATCTACTAAGAAGGGCTCCCGGTGACTAACTGGGCTCAAATTAAAACAAACAAACAAACAAACAAACAACAACCAAAAAAACCCCCCTAGAACCTAGCAGCCATTTTTGCACAGGGGCCTCTCACGCAAATTGCACTTCAGGGAGAGGCCTGCACAGAACTACCTGCCTCTGCACTGAACTGCCTGCTTGCATGGTGTTTTTGTCATCCAAGCCAGCCCCTGTAAAGGAGTTACTGGAACCCTCTTTCAACCAGTAGGACGGAGGCTTTCCCCATCCAATCGGAGCTGTGCAGCACCAACCAATCGGAGCAGCTCCATTCTGATCAATCAGGAAAGTGCTGTTCAGACCAGTAAAACTGCAAGGATTTGAAGTCTTTATTTGTATGAAGGTTGACCAGTTAGGGGCCAGGAGCAGTGACATCTGTCTATACATATAAATGAGCTCCTGCCTGACTCTGAGAGCACCCCTTCCCTTTCCACCAAAGACTGCATATTCCCAGCTGAGCTGAAACATGGAAGATGTCTTGCCAGAGCAGAGCAGACCAGCATGGAACAGTGCAGAACTGTCTAACCTGAGAGGCGCCTGTTCCCAGGGCTGCTTCACAGACATGCTGTTTTCACAATTGAAGTATTTTGCATTGAATAAAATTTCTTTTTCACTGCACCCCAAATTGGGGATTCCTGTTGGTATTGAATTGGCACCTACAACCATATGTTGACATCATGGATGCTTAATTTTGTGAGCGTATTTATCTCCACAATGATGATATCTAGGTATGCCAAGGATGGGGCTTTGAGGTCAAGTAGCTTCCATGCTATTTCATTGATATTGTAATAGGACATTTCATGTAGCAATTTAGAAGGAATAAGAAGGCTACTTGCCAAACTAACAACCTTACTGCCAATGTTTTATCTCAGTTTCAGATAGGAAAACACAGGAAAACAGTGCATGCATTTTGGAAAAGACCATGGTCACATTACACAGCACAAAACTTAAAAATCTGAGGGAAACTATAAGACGGTTAAACTTCCTAGTGCATTAGTTTCTTATGTAACAATCATGTGAAAGAAGGAAGGGTTTCAATACAGTGATAGGTGGACTGAGACAGAAGAAAGACATACGAGAAGAGCAAAAGGGTTTAAAATAGTGAGGAATGGTGCTCACCAAGCTCGAATGCTGTTTTCCTTACTTTTTACAAGTGCACTTTGATACCACGGTGCGGCTTGAGCTCTGCAAGGATGCCCGGCCGCCGGCCTCTCCTGTCCAGTCCCATATATATATATGTCAGTACCAGCCTCGTCTCAAAGCATGGCTCTGGGCACATCACTAATGGTCCTGCCTGTACACTCTCATTGCGCCCCACCCCCGCCCCCGCCAGCCCCACTTTCCCATTGGCTGCTATATAAAGTCAAAGCATCTCTGCCAAATATTTAAAGCCCTTAACATCTTGAACTTAACCGTGCCAACTCTATCTCCGGGAAGTGCCACTCTCCTCTGAGCGAAACTGCTGTGCTCCGGATCTTCCCTGCCTCCGCCCTTTGTTCACCCAGTCATCCCGTCACCAAATAACCAAATCCTCACCTCCTCCTCCTGCCTCCTCTCTTTACAAGCCTCCCGTGCAGCCTCAGCCCCAATCTATTTGACACATCACAAAGTACGGAGATGCCCAACAGAGATGAGGGCACTCTGCGCCCAAGTAAGTTGCCCCCTTATGACCTAGCTATTGGGCTTCTGCATTTTCTCAAGAGGGAAACCCTCTCCCTGGGCCCCGGATATCCCTGGGTCCCTGTCTAAATTACCTGTGCAGTTTGACATTACTTCAGGACTGGTTTTTGCTTGGTATTTTATGGTCTTGACTCCTTTATTCATGAGAACAGATTCTTTTCTAGAACATCAGATGCTGATTGGTTAGTAGTAATTGCCTACTGAATCGCCCTGTACTGACTTCTCTTTGGATACCCTAATAGCTAAGAAGGATACTATATCTCTACGCATTTTCTCTCCCTCATTTGTGCTCCTCTTCCACTTGTTGGCTGCTGACTAACTCTCTGAATTCAGTGTCCCAACCTGCTGGATTAGAATTTTGCTCACAGTCATCATCAGCCCAATGCTATCTCTTCCAAGAAGCCTTCTTTGATTTCCTCAATTTCAGCTGATTCTCTCTCCAAGGTACTTCTTTGGCAGGATTACCTCCTTAAAATATAATCATATGCAATGGTGAGCTGGTAAATGCTTGTGGAGGAAATAGAGAGACCTACATGTATAGTGTTTGTCCGTTCCCATGATATAAATATTTCCACGATGGTTGATTTCAAGCTCCTACCTCCGCTGGAAGAGACGTGCATAATGGGCTCTTGCCAGCTGGTATAAACTGACCCCAACACATTCTGGTTTTATGTGTCCTGGTCGTCTCTGTCATTCTGTCCCTTATTCTGTTACAGCGACTGGATGTCTCTGACTCTTGATGGTATGGATATATCTCACACCTCTGGGCATTTGCAAATGCTATTCCTCTGCTAGTCACATTCCTTTGCCCAATGACCAATGCACCAAGTCCTTATCCTCTACTTGCCTAAGTAATATGCATTGTCCCACCTCTGCTTAAGTATAAATTCTGCCTCCAGTTAAATATCACTTCCACCAGGAAATCTTTCTTGCTCCCCTCCGACTGAGTTAGGTAATTCTGCTACCTCAACACTTCTTTGCATAGCTGAAATTTTCATCATGCTTGCTTTAGAGTTATCTTCCCACAAGGCCATAGGCTGTAAGAGGCAGGTATCATGCCTGGTTAGTTTCACACCACGTACCGAGCCCCTAGCTCTGTGGCTGATTCATAGTAAACTCTCAGTGCATGGCTGTTGACTATACTAGCATCTTTCACTGGATGATAAACTTTTATCAGCATGTTTCCTCTGAATAATTGGTATATTTCTTTATAAATATTAGACATCAAGGAGCCAATTGTGTCTTTCTTTTTGCTTCATCAGACAAGATGCTCAAACTAATTTTGCTGCTTAAGTTTAATAACCTTTACATGTTAGACATTTATATCTAGGTTCCAGTAGTTTTTACTCTGGTCAGGTTCCTCTATTTTGCCTATATTTATAGTTTTCAATTTCATTGCAGGTATTTTTGAAAGCTGCCTCAAATTTCCTGGGTTACAAAATGGGATATTGACAAACATATAATTCCTCACTGTAGTCTGTTTCATCATTGAACAAAAACACTCATTCTCCCCTAGAGCACAACCTCATACCAGGCCTTGCAATAGCAGGAAGTAGAGTGAAAGCTTTAGAACAAAGGCTTCGAACAGACTGATGGTCGCCAGAAGGGAGGCAGGTGGGGGCACCGTGTGAAAAAGGTGAAGGGATTGAGGAGTACAAAGTGGTAGTTACAAAACAGTCACGGGGATGTGAGGTTTAGCATAGGGAACATAGTCAGTAATATTTTAATGACTATGTATGGTACCAGGTAGGTACTTAAAGTATCAGAGGAACACTTTGTAAAGTACATGATTATGTAATCATTATGCTGTACACCTGAAACAAATACAAAATAATATCAAATGTAAAATATAATTGAAAAATAAAATTAAACTTGATTTGCATAAAAGAAAGTATAAATGGGCTGTTTTGTTAAATATGAGTTTATAAATAAGGATTAGTAATTTTTTTTTTTAAAAGGAAAAGAACTGAGGCTCTGGAATCATAGGGACCAGTGTTAGAATCCCAGTTTGCAGTGTGACACCAGGCAACTTAATTGGCCTATCTGATTTAAATTTTCTTTACCTGTTACCTGGAGGTGATTCCTCACAAGGTAGTTTTGGAGATTAAATTAAATAATGTGTGTAAAGTGCTTAGTATCCTTCATAGCACTTGGCGAGTGCTCCATAAATGACAGGTGTAATTACAAATAATGCCATTGAAGAAGACACGAGCCACAGCAGAATCAGAGCAGAGGTTAGGCAAGAACCAGCGTGTTTGCTCCAACCCCTTCTATCTTCTCCAGCCCTGTCTATGTTCTCCCATCCTTCTGATGCGGCCCCTCCTCCGCCTGCCTCTAAACATTACACAAAATTCCAATGTTCAGACTCTGATCTACTAAGAGTGTATCACTAGTTCCCCCAGGGATTGTGCCTGGTTGAAATCCCCCTCGTTTCATTTGCTGGTAGAGAAACTTTAATTTAGCGCACTGAAGAAAATGCAATTTGGTGCACCTCATCAATTTATTGCCACCTCAATTTGTTCAATTTGGGCCGGGAAAGAGAAGTAAAGACATGGGAAGCAAGCTGTAGCGGGTTTTAGATTCTACGGGACCCAAACGCAGGCTTATTTCAGCGGTAACCCTTGTACCTCTATGGGCATGATTACTGCCTGGTATGAGTGGCCTCCACTATTTATCTGGAACACTGTGTCAGCCTCTTGGGAGCCCTAGGAAATGATAGAAAGTGAACCCATTTTGTGACTTTCCCAGCCTAGAATTCTGACTGAATTCTATAAAGTTGCTGTGGTCACTTAAGACTTTCTCATCAGCTTGGTGTGAGTATTTCTGGCATCATTTATCAAACATGTATTGAAGGTGTGCTCCATATGATGTGTTGTCCTAAGTAACATCTCACTGATGAGTGATGCATATGAATCTTATATTCCAAGTACATTGATTTTCCTACATTCCCTTAAAATGCCTTGGCGTCCCACACTAACTTGCCATTGCCCGTAAACTTCCTTTAGCTTGAAATGCCTTCCATCCTTCTCCAAGGCCAAAATCACAACTCATTTTTTGTTCTGATTTGGCTGGTGATTGGAATGGGATTCATTCTCCCATTCATTCTTTCTTAGTGGGAGCTTATTAAATGTTTACTCTGTGCCACATGCAGTGTTCAGTACTGGACACACCGAATCCATTACACAGAGTGGCCCCTGGACTTGAGGGCTTATGTTCTACTGGGTGAGATAGATATTAGTAAATAAAATAAAATAGTAAAATATTTACTATTTATGGAGCAGCCACTATACATTAAACACATTATAAGTTCCTTGTGTTACTTAATCCTCAAAAAAGTTTGAAAACTAAATATGATAATTCTCTTTTTATACAGAAAAATGAATTTTACAGCTCTGTAATTTGCCCAATGTTTAATCAATTATAATGGCAAAACTGGAATTAGAGACGAGGTATATATGATTTTTAATCTCTTGCTTTTCTCACTACACTACCTTACTCACTGCAGGGCCATTCTGTATATATCACCTATGGCTGTGACAATCACTTTACTTAGGGGGTTTTGTGAAGTGTCAAAGGCCCGGCATACACCAAGCATTCACAAACAAGGTCTGCAGTTTGGAGATCCATAGGAGGCATGAATGTGACACCATCATCCATTGGTGGAAAGAGAACCAGCTTCTCAGATGGCTGGGCTCACATACTGGCTCAGGTGCAGGAGGTAAGGCCAGGTAAGAGTAGGCACCAGGCTCTGAGGACCTGCCCAATGCCCTGCTTAACCTTTGTAAGAAGGAAATGGACATGAACTAGGGAGACGGCTTGGCAGTTCTGGAAGGAGTTATGTGGATAACGTCCTTTAGTCATGGGAGCTTTTTGGAAGCTCTGTGGCCTGCCTCCCACTGCCCTGTGTCCTGGCCACGATCTTCCTTCAGCCCCTTGTTAGTTTGCAAGGTGCAGTGCTCTTAAGCCTGCATCTACCAACCTTGAGGGCACTGGACCAGTCTCTTGAGCCAGGCAAGGGCATTAGCGTTTTCTCCAGAAAAAGCACGAGTGTATGGGAGCCAGAGTGACCTCTGTTATCGTCATTTCATTCCGTGACTCTGGGCAACTCACTGTTTTTTCTCCATCCTTGAATTTCACTTTTTTCATTTTAAAATGTGTGCATATAAATGTGAAACATTTGAAAGTGACTGCTAACAGCAGCTGACTCTTGGGAGAGCACCGTGAGGGCTGGGGGAAGGAAGAACTGTTTCCATTTTAACTGCATTTTAAACGATTCGCCTTTTAGCAAATTCTCATATATGTGTACTGTGTGTGAATATGTGTGTATAGTATTATTGAACTGTAGTTACCACTTACGATGTCCTAGACAGTTACCATAGTGTGTTGACTTATCAATCAAAGAATTTGTGTCCCCAGGAAACAGTTGCTGTCAGAGGGCAAGCATGGAGTCTTGTGTTTTCTTAGTGCCTAACACTGGGTCTGGCACATGGTTACGTGTTAAATAAATGGTTGTCAAACTACTTACTTTTAAAAATAAATAAATCTGTAGAATAAAATACTGGACTAGACAAGACTCTTCTGCGGTGGGCCTCCAAAGCTGGGGCTCTGTATATTAAACACCCCCCTCCCCAAGGGGTTTCACGCGCTTAGGCAAGCCTGTGTGCCTGACCATCTTACTCCTCAGTGCGGACGGTCAGGGGCTGGGATCTGGGACCAGCAGGAGTAACAGTCAGTTGGATCCTGGGGAGAGACTATTTTCTCCATGCCTTTGACCTTTGCTACGGGTTAAGGTTTCCGGGTTGAGGGCTGCCAGGTGTTTGCAGCCAATGGCCCAAGCAAAATTCAGGGGTGCACCTCCTTCTGGGAGAAGGCAAGCAGCGAGTGTGAAAGGTAAAGGCTCCAGGGAAACTGTTACAAGCTAAAGCCTTCCCTCTGGACGCAGTGGGGGTGCTAGTGCTGTGGGGGGTGACTTCCACCAAGGGGCCAGGCTGCCAGCATCCAGGTTTTTTGTGCGTGTGACATCTGCTTTAGCAGCTAGGAGTTGGGTCACCAGCTTCCCTTCTCTCCTGCATCTGTGCCGTGCGGTCCGCGGCAATGAGGGAGTGGAACGAGGGAGTGTACACTGAGTTTAAGTGATGTCTTCAGGGCTTGGGAAAATGTAATTCTGTCTGAGCAGTTTGCTGGCGGTTTTGCAACTTGCCCCCCTGAATTCGGGACCGAATGAAGTCATTAGGCCCTAATCAAAAGCAGCTAATCAGGAGTCAGTGGGAGATCTACCAATTAATCGCGGCTGGAACCCAACAAGCTGAAGTACCCAAAGCTGGATGAAAAAAAGTAATGAAATTAAATATCAGTGCCGTGCAATGCTGCACAACTTCGGGAATGGGTTATGGGCTGCTCAGCCCTTCTGGCCAAATGAGACATAGAGACTCAGTGCCAAAACATGGATAGCCTGGAGTTCGTCAGAGGTCAAGATGTGTGTGGTAAGAAGTGGGGGGATATGAAAAAGAAGATGTGGGTGGATTTTTGTAGATGTGACAACGTGGTAATAATATGGTAGAATATAATATAAAGATATGGTTTGAAATCATATGTGATAATGCCACTTTTATAGCACTTAAATAATTTATACTCAGGTTCTTTGTTGATGGATCATTCTTCCTATCTAACTGTAAAGACAGAGGGGTTGTTTCACGTGAGTCTTTGTCCCATACCCAGCACAGCACCTGGCACATGGTAACTGCTAAATAAATAATTGAGTGATTAATTTAATTAATTCAGGGCAGAACAGAGATTTGAACTGAGGTTTTCATTTCCAAATTTTGCACGCCTTTTTCTATCCCACTCAGACAGAAGGATTCAGTGACCTTATTTAATCGAAATAAGCGTTGTTACCTGCCAGCAGTTTCTGGCGCAGAAATGTTCAAATATTTTGAATTACAGCTTTCGGGATTTTATAAAGAAAACTGTCAAGTCCAAACCTCTAAGGTCACGGGTGGAGGGACCAAGGCCAGAGAGTGACAGGAACTTGCCTCAGGTCCCCCAGCATTAAATTCATGGCAAAGAAATGCCTAGAACTGAGGTCCTGACTACAAGTTCAGTCCTTTCCGTCAGCACTGGGACCTTTGCTTTCATTATTGACTGTCGTCTTTCCTGTGTGAAAATTCTTGGTCCTCTGAGGTTTCTAGCATTATTAGTCTGTCTAGATTGGGACCAGTGAAAGATTTGCAGAAATGTTTCTGGAGTTTACGCTGGTGGCCAGCAAAGTGAGTCTGAGTGACAAGGAGGTAGGAGCCACCTCGGGCTGAGGGATTATCTACATTAGGAGGTCTGTCTGTGTGAAAAAGATGAGAGGACTAATTTGTGTTGGGAAATTTCTGAGGTGATGTTCATCTGATTGAAGTCTGGGCTGTAAGATAAAGTGGGGGAAGTATGGGCAGAAGAAAATTGTGGTCAGAAGTGTGTGTGTGTGTGCATTGAAGTGTGTGTTTGTGCACAGGTGTGTTTCTTTAGTTACAGTCTATACATGGTTGTGTATATAAAAGCAGATGTTTGATTCTACCATATATTTCTTAAAAGTACATGCCTGGATTCGTCTACAGAATGTGTATGTGTCAGGGGTTCATTTGAGCACGGATATTTATGTGTTCATCAGGTGGCCACGGCTTTCTGGAAGTTGCCACTGGTGTAGGGAGAATTGAGGAGTGCATCAGTATGCATGTCTATATGTATTTTATTTTCATTCTGCCTTGTACAACATTTTCCTAGGTTTCTGTCTGAACAGGTTTGTAGGTCTGAGAATCTGTCAGTGTCTGTGTGCGTGGGTGTGTGTTCTTAGTGCGGGAAGGATGATTTAGGGAAGAATTTGAAAGTGTACATTTAGGATCCGACAGCATCTGTGCATTCTGGGGAGTGTACGTGTGCACTTTAGAACTGTTGAATGTTTTTGTGTGTTCATAGGAAGAAGAGGAATTCATTGTGTTGGCATGTATTTGTATGTCTGTATGTGCGCCTGTATGTGTGTTTGATTGTATGTATGTTTTGTTGGGGAATGTATACTTAAGAGAGAAGGTGACTGTAAAATTTATCACCCCTATGGGACATGTTTGAGAATGCAGTGTGTGAGTGTGCATGTGTCTGGTTAATAATTACTCTTGAAGAAAGGGTAAACCCATGACTGGCTCAGGCAATCCAGGATACATAGACACCCACATGTGTGTGTTTATGCATGTGTGTGGATAAGAAAGTATGCCTCTGAATGGATATCGTGTCTATTTATTTACATAGGTTATTGGTGTCAGGGATTTATAAGAAAAACAGAAGAACAGTAGAAGTCATTAAATTATTTAGGTCTTTCTCAGGTTGTAAACTTGCAATAGAGGGACTAATAGAATTAACAGATAAGAGCAAGTCAGCCCCCAAAGTTTTTTTTTTTAAACCAGATCAATGAACTGAAAAGAGGCCACACGTATCTTGTGGTAACAAAAAGCCACGTGGTTAAAAAAATGAGCAGTCAGTAAGGAGAAGAAATGTGAACCACAATGTGCTAGCAAGTGTCTTTTATGTACAACATCCACTTTGCTGTGTCCTCTTTATGCCTCCTGCTTTGTTCCCCATGAGTAACTCTAGTTTGTGATGGCTAAGATAGCTGAGACCTTTTATCCTCTTACCTCGACAGTTTGGAAAAATAACCCAGTGTGACCTCCATCATGTAAGAGACAGAAAAAGGCTGGAAAGAGTCTCCTGCTTCATTTCGGGTGATTCAGAGAGGAAATCCCAGGGATGCTCTTAGCATTCTCGCTTCTATTCAGAGAGTGCTGCCCCTGAGTCCCTGGTTTATACATGTGCCCCCTGGGGGTGGGAAATCCACTTGCTTAGTTCTCACCAGCTTTGCAGGGTGTAGTGGAGAGGTTGAAATAGTGCTATTCCTTCAACTCAACCACACTGGCACAGTAGTTTCTCAGCAGTCCTATGTCCCTTTTCCATGCACATTCTATATGTTCATAGAAGTAAAGAGAGAGCTCTAGCTTCTAAATGTTATAATCGTTCCTGTAGTGCTATTTGTATGGTAGGTTAAAGATGGCTACACATTCTTTGTCATCCTTCCATTGAAAGGTGGAGTTTAATTGCCTCCCTTTGGTTGTGGGCTGGCCTTAATGACTTAGTTGACCAGGAGAAGGTGTCAGAAGTGACACCGTACAACTTCTGAGGCTGCCTCATTAGAGCCTTGGCTCTGTTCAGCTCCCTTTCCTGTCTAGGAAACAAATGGCAGCCCTGAGAAGCCCAAGCCACTGGAGAGGCCACTCTGGGCTATGAGGTCTGGCCAGCAGCCTGAGCCGAGCGTCTGGCCGACGACGAGCATTCTCTCTCCCTGCACAAGCGCCATCCCAGCCTCAGGGCCAGACAGCTCAGTGCAGAAGCCACCCAGAAGAGGACGCTCCAGTCCGCTCCAAATGGCCCACAGACAAACTGCCCCGCTGAGCTCTGCCTGCGGTCCTGACGCAGAGAGTAAAATGGCTGGCAGCACTAATTTTGAAGTAGTTTCTTCCACAACAGTAGATAGTTGGAATAATGGTGCTAGAAATAGCTGCCATAAATTGGGCCATTGATGTTTGTCAGAGAATGTTCTTAGGGATTTATATACCTTTATTTAATTATTTCTACAGAATAATCTAAGGACTTTGGAGCTTTTATTATTCCCATTATAGGTATGAGGAAGTTGAGGCAAAGAAACTGGCTTAGCTCGCATAGACGGTAAGACACGCATTTAGACGGCACATTTTCTTAAACACCTCTCTCCTTTATAGCTGTGCCTATGTTGTTATCAACCTGTAGGAACCTATTCTTTGTTTTGCTTGGAATAATTTTCCAATCACTACACTTCAATGGATAAATTCCTTCTTATTTCTGGTCTAGTCTATAATTATAAGCACTTTGTACCCAAATCCATGTCAGTTTCCCATGGTGGATATACATGCATTAGCTTCCTTGTACTAATGGCACGAAAACAAGTAAGTCACTCAGCCTCCCTGAGGATCAATTTTCTTGTCTGTTAAATTGGTTAAAATTATTTCCTTATAGGTTTGTTGTAAAGATCAAGTGGGGTGAGAGATGCTAACATGTGTCATAGATGGAGAGCCAGAATACACACACTAACCATTATCAAAGCTGAGCTGCAAGCCTCAAGTCAGTGAGTACCTTTCACTGTATGTGTCTCTGGTATAGCAAGTGTGTAAAGCACTATTTGTGCTCTTATGGAGGTCATAGTTCAGTGGGGCAAAAGACAAGTAAAAGAACCGATATGTTAATAAGATTCATGA
The DNA here is from genome assembly GCA_004026545.1 of Mormoops blainvillei. NCBI lineage: Eukaryota > Metazoa > Chordata > Mammalia > Chiroptera > Mormoopidae > Mormoops > Mormoops blainvillei. The sequence continues at coordinate 11,254 of PVJD01009096.1, read as the reverse complement.
TAGGATAGATGGGTGCATAGAGTCTTTGAACCTCAGAAAGGGGCCCTTAATCCCTTTGGGATGGCATGTCATAAAAATTTTCTTGGAAATGAAATGAGCCCTGCAGAACAAGAAGGCATTAGTGAGGTTAAAAAAGATGAAAAACAAATATTCCTGATACGATTGAGCTTGAGCAAAAATGTAAGGAAATCCTTATGTAAGAGTAGGATGTAGAGGGGAACATGCAAGTAACTAGGTACCTTAGGGGCACTAAAGGATCAGGGGAAGGTGACCTGGGATAGAGAGGCGTGAGAGGCAGTTACGGAAAACCTTGAGTTCCAAGATGAAAACTTCATACCAGAGTCTGTGAGAAGCTATTAAAGGCTTGGGGGACAATGAGTACAGACGGACCAATCTGCATTTTAGAACAATTACTTTGGGGAGCATATTAGCCGAGGCAGAACTGGAGATAGAGAGACTGACGTGGAGGGTTTTGCAATATTCTTAAAAAGGGTGATGACATGTGCTCCAGGGCCATGGTAGTGGGTACTGGAGACATGCCAAAGCAAGAGAAAGAAGGAAGCTTGGTGGCAGATTATCCAAGTGGTGGGAAAGGAATCTGACTTAGTACTTTGTTTGGGGGCTTGTGTGACTTAGTTCACCGGGGTACCCCACAATCAAATGACTTAAATGCAGGAAGGACAGTTTCCTCCCGCCCCTTGGGGAGGCGGCAGGACCATGGGTCCCATGGTCTCCACTATGTAAGTCGCAGGCCTGCAAGAGCTGGGATCCAAGCAGGTCATTCTAGCATATCAACATCTGTGATGAAAACTGAGCTCTAATTGTGCCAGACCCACTCTGGCATAACAAGTGTGATTTTTGACATAATGCACTGCTGGAGTGAAGTTGTCAGAAAAGCTGGAGGTGAAGGGGGTAATCTGTGAGACTTCAAAGAAGAAAAGACTGAAGCCATTTTATGTGGCTGGAAATGAGTCATTTGTCAGCATTGCCAATGTGCTGTCAGCTCCTCAGGGAGAGATGACTGGGCACCCTAGGGGGAGGGCAGGTGAAGGTGTCAACCTCCAGTCACCAGAGGCCATGAGCGGGGTAAGAAGTGTCAGTCCCATCACATCCTTGTTCTGACCTGGGTCAGAGGGCAACCAAGGTCATATCAGAGCATTTAGCATCCTAACCAAGGAACTCATATCCTGCTTCTGTCAGGAGCAAACTGATATGCTCAGCATTATTAAAGGCAGTTCAGAGCTTTAATTCCCCATGAGATTTGCACTTTAAAAGAACAGTGAGAGGGCAACACTTGGCAGGGGGTGGGGGTGGGGAGGACTAAAGTAACTGGTAAGAGTAGATCCTGGCACATAGGATAAGAGACTTCTGAGGGTAAGTTCACTGGAAGAGAACCATGTAGGTGAATACCCTTCTCTCTATTCAGCTGTCAGTCTAGGGGTGAATCTTGGAGTCTGAACAGCTTGAAAGCCATCCCAGTGAGTGACAGCCTGCTCCTGATGCAGGAATTCTGCTTATTAAGCCATTGTATCGCCTGCTAGCCCCCTTCCCCCAACGTGCCATTATCTTGGGCATTATATGTGGGAACTTGAGCAGCAGTCTCCTCCAAGGCGGTCTTCCTGTGTTCACTGCTCTGTTCTAATCCATTTTCCTTCCTGCAACCATAATGATCGTTTCAGTTGAATCTTCTTCCTGCTCACCGTCTGCTCCCAGGCTGTATGCTCTGTTCTCTACCCACCGATACAGTTTCAATCTCAAGCCAGACACCTCCTGCATTCCAGCTGCACTTGTTCTTTTTAGCTTCGTGAACATGCCGAGGTTGTTCTCTGTCTCGAGATCTTTGCCAGCCTAGTCCCTCTTCTTGGATAATGTCTATTCGTCCTTCATCTCAGCTTAAACATTGCTTCTTCAGAGAGGTAATTCCTGACTCTCCAATAAAGTCATGCCCAACCCTAAACACATATAGTCTATTCTGTCTCATAATACTTTTTCTTTCGTAATGTTTATGGTTGTTTTATTGTTATTGTTTATATTCTGAGATCTCATTTTGACCTTGAACTCTAGAAGAGCAAGGATAATACTTGCCTTTTTTGCTGTTGCATCTACATGCCTGGAACAGTACCTAACATACATGTTCCACAGGCATTTGTAGGATAAATAAAAGAACGAAGGGTAAATAAAGAACCATTCAGTAATTCTGGTGGGAAGAAAATTTGGGACTCTAGGCATTAGGTAACATCACAGAAGTACCAAATGACTTGTGTTGGCCAAAAGACAAGAAAGAAATCAAGGAACGTTACCAGTAACTTTCCTGCTACTTTAAGCTCTGCTTCCCATTCACACTTTCTCTGCCAGGATCACTTTCAGGGACCAAAGTTACAAAACGCTCTCCATTAGAACGGAATTTCCAAAAGAGCTTATTAAAACGCCGATCACTGGCCCCACCCCGTGTTTCCTGATACCTCTTGGATGTCATTTGAGAGTTTGTATTTCTAAAAAGTTCTTGGGTGATACTGATGCTTTTGGTCCAGGAACCACACTTTTAGAAAGAGTGCATTAGACCATAAACTCTAAGGGGCAAAGGCTCTGCTCTTCACATTTACTATTATTGCATACAGATACTGTTAAATAAATATATACATGTATACATATATGTGTGCATACATATACATATGTATACATGCAGCAGTAGTTATATACATATATATTTACATAGTACATGCTCAAAAATATTTATTAAATAAATGAATGAAAGAAACTTGGTGGGCACCTGTATCTCACACCTGGTTCTTACCCTAGGGCCAGCTCCTCTTCTCTTACCTACATCTATCCCATTTCAGATGATCAACCTCCATTCCAAACAATCACTCGACCATTTGCCTTTCTCTAGGTAGCTCTTATATTCTACCTATCCTCCCTGAGAAACATAATCTGTTCTTTTCTTTTCTTTTTTTTTTAGGTTTCTACTAAGGCCTTGATGATACCCGATAAGCCTGCAAAGTTACAGTATGGTAGGCCAACATGTTACTTCTCCAAAGAGAAATTTTATTCTAATACATGATTGAACATTTATATCCAAAGAACATCGATTAATTGTGGCAATTTGTAAAATCATAGCTTGCCAGCTGAAATGAGCTTTCATACATACTATTAAAAATGTTTTATTTGGCCCTGGCTGGTATGACTCAGTGGATTGAGTGCAGGCCTGCGGACCAAAGGGTCGCTGGTTCGATTCCCAGTCAGGGCACATGCCTGGGTTGCGGGCCAGGTCCCCAGTGTGAGAGGCAACCACATACTGAAGTTTCTCTTCCTCTCTTTCTCTCTCCCCCTCTCTCTAAACATAAATAAATAAAATCTTTTAAAAAATGTTTTATTTAGCAATCCATACAGCATTAAAAAGATTGTGTGGCAGGCAATGATAAGACAGCTTAATAGTAGAAATGACTTCTTTGTACTTTAGAAACACCCATGTGTATGGTATTAAATGCTATGTTAATTAGTATAGCATCTTATCTATCCTGCAAGAATCTTTATGGAGAAAATATTTTGATACAATAAGTAGATATGCCATTTATACCTGAAAAAATAGATGCATCCATACTTACATAAGTATGGATCTAGGTAAAGATACATATTTATATTTTTTTTCCTCATGAAATTCTAAAATTCCAGTTTTTCTTGCCTAACTACACTGAGTACACTTTAAGTTTTAAGAATAATAATTAAGAGTTAAGTTTCATAGACACAGACAATGGTGATTACCAGAGGGCTAGGGAGTAAGAGAAGGTAGAAGAGGGTAAAGGAGGGATAAATGGTGACGGAAGGAGACTTGACTTGGGGTGGTGAATACACAATAAAATATACAGATGATGTATGACAGAACTGTACACCTGAAACCTATGTAATTTTATTAACCAGTGTCACCCCAATAAATTTGATAAAACTTAAAAATAAAAAATAAGTATTATTCAACGAAATAAAATCTATTACAGCAGAATTATCTGTTCTTATACATATTATATGTGTAATTTGCCTCATACTGATTAAATAAATATTTTGTAACATTTCTAAAGAATGACTTCTGCCAGAGCGAGTTGGCCACTACTGCAGACATAAAGTGATTTTTTTTTTCATGGTAAAGCAATTTCCCAGGCTGACTTACTTTAGAGGCATTTTCATACTTTCCTCTAGATTTACCTACATCTCCAGGTGAACAGTGTCAGAAACTGATGAAATGTTCTACCCCATGTCACGCATGCACACAAAGCTCAGTATCAGCACTGATACTCCCATCTACAGGCTTGGTTCTACTTAGGGAAAATCAAATATTTTCTTTCCTTTTCAGCCAGATAGACACCTCTGACAATGAGAGATGAGGAAGAGACCTAATGCACTGAAAACATGCTATCTGCCAAGTGCTCTTTTTATATCGGTAATGGTCCTCACACCAGTACTGGGAGGTAGACATCATTGTTTCTTCCAGGACGATTAAGCAAAAAACAGAGAGAAACGGGGGTAGGGGCGGTAAAGGAAAGGTCTAGCAGTGAAATCATATGCTAAAGGTGACCCATCTAGCAAATGGTAAAGAATGAATTCATTGAGGAAACAGGTCCATTTGTCACTAAAACCATGTGCTAAGTTTGAGCAGGGTCATGGCTTACAGTGGGACTTTTCTTATGGCTGCTGCATGTCAGCTTTGAAAATAACGACCAAGAAACATGAGGAGACAGACATAGTCTTCCATTTATTTAACTGCAAGAAGGCTGTGTAATGTCTTTTTCTCTATGATATTTCAAGACAAAGATTTTATACCACTTTCCTGAAACTTCTCTGAGATTATCTAATTTCGAGAATCAACTTCAGTCCCTCTAATCCATGAATCCTTTTCTGATTCCACCACCAGAAGTAAATTTCTTCATTTAATTATTCTGGAATTCTGTGTCTTTCATCCAGCATCTGATATTTTGCAACCTGACTTATACCTGTTTATTGTCCAAGGATATTAGAATCATTGGGAGAGATGTAGGAGGCTGACATTTTGTATCAAATCAGTGACATTAGTTTGTTTAATCTCTCATTTCCTCACAAAGTGGGACAGAGAAGGGGCGTGGGGAGAAAGAGAGAGAGAGAAAGAGAGAGAGAGGGAGAGAGAGAGGGACTATTTAATTGGTATTTCTAACCAGTTATGTCTGAAATCTCTGAAGCTCAATTTCTCCTCTGTTCAATGGGAATAAAACTGAATGAAGCCACTTTTGATGCCTCTCTCACAGTGCTAATGTGAGGATCGAATGAGATAATATAAATACGAGTGCTTTAAAAAAATCCTATAACTAATGTTACTGTTAGGGCAACAACAAAAACTGTAACAAAACCCCACAAATCCTTGAACTACTTGAAAAACATCTCTTTAAGTTAAAACTCTTATAAGGATGTCATGAATATCACTTATGCTTTTCTTTTTATGTTTATTCCTAAATTCCTAGTAAAGTCTAATTTATTTATACATCTTCATATTTTAGAACCAGTAGAGATTTTAACAAGTATCAGACTATTTGATAGGTTTTATAGGCAATAAAAATTGAAAACAAAGTTACCAAGGAGAGTGGAAAGAAGATGGTTTAAACTATTCAAGAAATCAGAGATTATTCAAGAGTTCATAAAATCTATTTAGCCATATCCAATTGCTTGCCAAAAATACACAGACCATTCTTATCTATATTCATTTCTTCATATCTCAGTAAACTTGCATACACCAAAATGGCATTTAAAAATGAACATAGTCTAAACCTCTCTTTTTCCAATGTAAGGAATTTGAAAACATCAGCAGACTAGTTAGTTTTTCATCTGTAAAAAAAGTTGGATTAGACCAGGAATAGAAAGAACACAGTAAGTTGGATCCAGCACTGTGCAACTCCTTCCTCATGGCAGACATCACTAATGGATTTCAGCACTTTCGCACCAAGCTAGGTAGTAGCCTCAGAATCATTCTCTCCTTACTGGTCCCAGTAGCTGTTGTCAACCAATTGGAACTATGCCATTGTAGGATTAGATGATTTCTAAGATTTTGTTGTTTAACTCTGACATATATAAATGCAATAAGTTTGTCTAATGCATAAGACTCAATTCTGTTTAAAAAAAATCAGTTCCTATTCTCTGAAAAATGATGACAAATTTAAACTGGCATTTCTCATTTAGTTGTCTGTCTTCCCTGTTCCCCGTACTGTTAATGGTACCAGTGTCTCTCAGTAGGAGATGCCAACTAAATGAAACTGCCCAGCAGGAAACCCTGTTTGGCAATTCTAACAAGGTTTGAAGAATTGGTTTCCTTATTAGAAATAACAAAAGTTTCCTTTCTGGTGCATATGCAAGTTCTGGGCAGATCTGATGGGGTATTCTACTTGAACAAAATATTGAAGCATAAGAGAAATACAAATGAAAGGCAAATACTTGGTAATGATGGGATTATCATTCACCTTGAGTATAGGAGATAAAAATTCCATTTCCTTGCTATGTGCTATCTGAGTAAATAGACTTTACTTCTAGGAATGGAAAGACCATACCTTCTAAATAATGAGCTCCTACTATGTGCCTAGGTCTTTCATGTGCATCGGCTCATTTAAATCACAATAATATTAGTTAACATATATTAAGCCTTTCATATGTGTCAGGGACTGTTCTAAGTACTTTGCATAAATTAACTCATTTAATCTTCACAAGAGCTCTAGACAGTAGATACTACTAGTATCTTTAACAAATGAGGAAATATAGAAAAGAGAGCTTAAGTAACTTGTCCAGTCATACAGTAATAAGCGGTATAGCTTGTATTCACATCCATGAAGTCTGACTGCAGAGTCTGAGCTTATGATCACTATATTATGCTACCTCATGATGTTCCAAAGAGTGGTTATATTTATTTTTCTATTGATAAGGGTACTCGAGAGTTAAAGATTTTAGCCTTAGTTGATAGGTTTAAGTGATTAATGCATATGGAAAGCTGTTACTCTAGGCACTGGAATGCATGACCAGGAGGTCAACAAGCAATTCAGCCTTTGTGCCCAGGGGGTCTGCAGGTGATGGAGATGGTATCTGAGTCACTGTGTTCCAGGGAGGGAACATCCGTGATGCAGATAAAGAATTGTTGATCAACAGGTAAAGAAGCACTAGGAAAATCACTGTGGGACTGCAACTCTTATCCAGTTAACCTTTTTTCCAAACTCCTTACCTACCGTTTCCTCTCCTTATAAAAAGTTCTGCTGGAAATGAGATGTTAAGATGGTTTTTGAGGATACATAGTTTGCCATCTTCTCAGATCACCAGCCACCTGAATAAAGGACCTATAAAGATTCAATTCTTGTATCTACTTACTGGCTCTGGTAGTGACAGGCAGCATGGACACCAGCTTTTCTGGTTCCGTAATGAGTAAATCATGTTTCAGAACCTATTGCCTCTTGGCCAGAAAGTGGCATAGAGCTGGACAACAGGGCAGGACCACCACTTTTAATCTGTTGTCTCATTTAATCTTTGCTACAATCCCACAACGTGGATGGAATTTCCCCCATTTAACAGATGTTCTCAGGGGATTATAATTTGCAGCTGATCACATAGCTGGTAAATGATAGTTCCAAGTTTTGAACAAGGCAGCCTTACTCAAGAATGTACAGGATTCCAAGTTCTCAAAGAACTGACAATCAGATCTAAAAGATGAAACATGTCTTCCTGGTCCAGTGGACCAGACATGTCATGGGACAGCATGAAGAGAGGGCAGGGGCCTCAGAGTGGTGGGGGCAGTTTTAAGAATGAGGTCGAATAGTTGGCTCTTTAAGAGTAAGTGGAGGGTAGGTTAAGGGGTTTTCAACAAATGGTGACTGTCAACACCTGCTGTGGGGGTAGGAGTGGCATTTGTATGTATGTGAGTCCTAGTTAACAATGGCTAGTAAGGAAATGGGTATTTAGTAGTCAATTCCCTAAGAGGCACTGATGATTGATAGAGGAAAGAATTGGTTGAAGAGATGTTTGATTAATAACTGCTTCATCAAATGCCATGAAAATGTTTCTCAGACAGAAAGACCCTAGAATTTGTGTTTCTCTAACTCATTCTCATTTTCCTTTCTCTTCCCTTTGCCTCCTTTCTATTCTCTCTGCCTCACTTTACTATCTCATGGTATCTTTGGGACTACTTTTTAGCCCTTAAAATTTTTTGTTCTTTAAGCAGAGCTTTTAAGAATTGTAATCTTTAGTTTATGTTTATTCCATCTCAGCCTTTTGACACCTTGGCAGTAAACTGCTCTTAAGTTCATTCCTGCCAACATCCCCCCACTCCTCATTTTGCCATAAGTGGATTTATACTTCTCTACTTTTCTGATACATAGAGCCACAAATAAAACGTGTACATATATAGGTTATATGCATTCACTGCCGGCTCACAGTTTTGGGGTTTGAGGGTTGTTGGGTTTTGTTTCCCAATCATAAACAATGTTTCTATTCTACTGCCATCCTCTAGAGAAGACCAATAAAATTTGACTCATGAAGAGAGAAAGGAAAAAAAAATTCCAGGAGGCGAAAGTAATATGGGGAGAAAATGAAAAAGATTTAGTGCAGCTATCAACCGACCGTTGTGCTGTCTTTAAGAGTCTGTTGAAACAACATAATAAAAGGTAATAAAGGCTGGATTTATAGCCTACCTGGTGGAAATGGCTGCCTATTTGAAACTTGCCCACTCATAGCCCACTGTGGATCTTTGTCTCGGGAGTGGGATGGATCTTTTTCCCTGAAGTCATCTTTCCCTTTGGACTTAAAAAGTATCAGGTAACCCGGAGAGCATCCAGATCAGTTTGGCAGGTAAATTAAACATCCCTCTGGTTTTTTCTTTCTCCTTCTTTGTCCTGGAATTTAATGACCCAGCTTGTTTCTTTTTAAAGCTGTATTTGGTTCAGATTATCCTCAGTGATTCACCAAAATAGGCAAAGGGAACTTTGAACCTTGGAAATAGTCATGTCATCTGCTCCCAGAGGATCAAAGGCTTACTGCTTCCCCTTCGAGTTCAAATAAATCTCCATAAACTTCTAAATTGACACTAATCGGGCTCTTGAGAGAAGGTGGCACACATTTCCCGGGTAGCCTGGGAAAATCAGGGCTCAGGAGGACAACAGAAGGGTGATGTTCGCCCATAGAAGAGTCGGGACTGAGTTCCAGGGGCAGTCGGGAAAGGGTTAGTCTCTTGAATCAGTAGTGCTCCCGGACACTTCGCGGGTGATCAGGAGATTGAAGCTTGTTCATTCACTCATCGAACACTTACTCAGCATTGACTCTGTGCCAGTGACTGGGGCAGACAAGTGAGTAAGATCAGGGCTCTGTCTCCAAGGCGTCCGTCTAAGGGGGAAGATGCACCCGACCCTGGTGGAAGACTATAAACGCAGTCTTAAAGCCCATCATGTTGGTAAATGCTTGCAAGTGTCAGGAGGTGCAAGATGTAGGTAAGGACCAAGCTAACCCTAAGAGTCTTGGAAGCTGGCCCTTGGCACCTGAGTTACGTATTTGCTTGAATGGATAAATGAATTAATAAATTGAAAGAGTAGGGAGGAAAGAAGAACCAAAAGTTTCAAGTTTAAGATCTAACTGCCACTCGCTGTGAGATCTTGGGCAACTCTCCTTCCCACTCTGAGCCTCTGTGCCCTGAGGCGTTTTTCTGTCTCTGAGCTCTCTTCCGCCTCTGACATTCTAAATTACAGCAGCAGTGTAAAGGGATACAAACACTCTTCCAGATCTGGCTTTGGGGTAGCAGGTCCAAGACCCCCTCTTGTCTCTATAGAAAATCAGTCCCATCTTCTTCTTAATGTGTTTTTTTTCTTGTTACTTGTTTCTAGACTTGGTCTAGCTGAGTGGCTCTGTGACATTCTGACTCTTTGCAAGGTAGAAATTATAGACACCCAGAATGGTAGATGAGACCAAGAAGGAAACTAGGAAACTCTGGGGGAAAACGCAGACATGGAGCCACTGGGGGAAGCGCGGGGGCAGGGTGCCAGCAGCCATGCACTGAACCCTTGGAAGAGAGACCTCATCGCTAAGTATGAGTCCTGGTCACAGGCTGAATGAGGTCAGGACTAATGGTGTCTGCTGGAGTCTGCCTTCTGCCCCAAACACAGAGCTCATTGTCAGGCCCAAACAGAGGGGCCGGGGAGCATGGCATAAAGGATTGTTTAGTTCAGAGGTGTGTGTGCCCAACCTTCCCGGGGACCCTGGCTCTGCCTCTTGGCTGACTAGAGCTCCTCAGTCAGGGGTCTGGCCAAGGCAAGGACAGCCAGTTAGAGGGGCAGATATTCTCACAGATGGGTCCACAGTCAGGGTTCTGGAGCCAGGGAGTGACCACTGAGCCCTGGCTTCACAGTGGGATTCCTGGGACCCTTCCTCCGTTTCTTTCTTCCCTCGTTCTTTCTCCCAATGATCTTCTCCCTCGTCAATCTTCTCTAATATTTTTTTCTTCCAGTTTTCTCTTCTTCTCTCTTGCTTTGTCCTCTTTTCTTGCTGCCGTCACTACATTGTTTCCCCACCTTTTATGATTCTCTTTCTAATTTCCATCAACCTTTCTCTCTTCTCCTATCCCTTCTTTGCTCATTTTTTACTTCCCATTTAAAGGCCCATTTTTTACTTCCTCCTCACCTCTCGCCCCCCTCTTACTCATCTTGCCTTTCTCTCTTCTACTCTCTTTTTTATTTTCATTTTGTATATATATATTTTCCTATCTCCTGGCCTCTTTTTCTTGCTCTTCTCCCTGTTTCTTCTGTTTGTTTTCCCTTTTATTTTTGCTTCTCCTCTCTTCTTTCTCTTGTTCATTTTCCTTTCCTTTTCCAAGCTTGGCAGCAAGTAATGTGGGGTTTGGAAGACCAGCTGACTGAGCCCCCTCTGTCACTGTCCCCTTCAATGAACCTCCATGACTAGATCCTCACAAAGACCTATTGAGGAAAGTAATTTTGAGGATACTAAAACTCAAGAAAGCTAAATGGTAGACTAAGGTCACACAGCTATTAAGTAGATTTGGGATTTCATCCCCAATATACCTGAAGTCAGGTTTCTTACACAGAATTTGGAATTGGGGTGTGGGTTGCAAGAAAACCAGTCTTGACTCATTGACAAGGTTACAGGGTCAGATATATCCTCCCAAGACTAAGGGGAAGATTGTAGCAGTAAGCCTGTCAGCTCCACCTTCCTCCTCCTTGGGGGCTGATTTATTTAACAAACTTTAAGTGACCACCACATA